>VYZR01095650.1:1296-21115 GCA_013400675.1 Oxylabes madagascariensis
TAAAGTCATTTATGATTCAAGATGTACTTCAAGAGCACCACAGACTGCATGGGTCAAGACATTGCATGCAGCAAGACAATAATAAGAAAAAAAAACCCTTTGCATCTTTCTGATATTAAAAGACATGCTACAAAGTTATGAACAGAGCATCAAATAAACCTTAACAACTTTGCTGGCTTTCAGTGGAATCTACTTCAAAATACTTGAAGGAAGTATGTCTTCCTGTTAAGTAAACAGGAATATAAAATGTATAATGTTCTGTTGGCACAAACTGGGAAAATCAGCACTTTGTTCCATGCAGGTGAAACAGCATTGCCTTCCTTCAGCCCACTGTGCCTCACACCATGATTTGCAAGAGACAGATCTTGGTGTAGCAAAGCACAGAAGAATAAGTGCTTTGAAAGACAGACTTCAGCCAGTGCCTGAGTCAGAAAACTAACTTGTCACATAATGATATGAAAATGTGGGGTAAAAAGTTGAGACCGTCCCTCCGCGAAGCTTACGGCAGTGTCTGAGTCACCACAGGACATGAGAAAGCTGCTGGCAATGGCATGCAAAGCAGGCTGGATCTGAATTCTCCTGTTATGTAACTCCTACGTTAGCATCTTCTCTGTTCCATATATAAACCCAGAAAACATTAAAAAGCTGTTGCTGAAAGCAGTGCTTTTATTTATTCATTTGTATGAGCCAAATGTGACTTAAAATATTAGATATTTTCCACACAAGCTTTAGTACAGGACCAGACACTTTCTTTGCTGGTATTGATGAGACCATTTATTTCTGGACTCATTAAAAGGATGTTTGCACCCCCTAGTGTATAAGAATTTGCAAGAAATCAGATTCCTCTAATAGCGTTAGCTAAATGAGGGTATTTAATATTAAACCATAATAAAATCCCCTTGTTACAATCTTAGGCAACTTCAAGGGAAAGAATCATAAACTCAAAGATCATCTGAGGTGTAACCCCTTGTGTCCCTGACCTCAACAACTGTAGGACCTGAAAATGAGTTCTACTGAGTTGGATTTTTATCTCACTGGAAGACATCTGGGATTTACAGTTCAAAAATGAGACTGGACCGAAACCAGAGAATTCAAATCCAGACCTTCCTGAGACTCAGGGATGTTGCATCCAGCATCAGCCCATTAGTGAGATAATGTCTGCAGCTGTGTTTCACTGAAGGACAGATTTCTTTGGATTGAACTTTACTCCAGTTAACAGAAACTGTGAAAATGAGAGGCAGGCACTTAACTGTTCTCCAAGAACAGTCACAGGTATGGAGGCCTCTCCGTTCTGACAGCGGCCCGCGTCCTGCTGTTGGGAGCTAGGCCTTAGAACCCTTTTGAAAAAAATTCTTACAGCTGTGGATTCCCTTCTCATTCTTCAGATGTGACTTCACTTAATGGAGTTAAACAAGGCAGAATCAGCCCCCGAGATGAACTAATTGTATTTCCCTTGCTGGGATCCAAAGTGGCAGTTCAGCTCCATGTCCAGTGTGAGTCTGGAACCTGAGCAAAGCCAAGGTGCTCCTGGAACCAAACAAAACCCAAGTTCTGGCTCCTGGCTGTTGAGCGTGGAAAGGGAATGGTTTATGGGAGCACTTTCTGGTGGGACTTGCACTGACTTTTAAAGATTCACTGTGTGACCCAGACTTCTGCAGCATGGCCTGGTATGTGCTGATTGCTGACTGTCACTCGTGTGGGCAGGCTCTGATCTGACCAAACTGCACACATGTGTTTTCAAGAATTCCCTTAGTCACCCCTTTGCTGAAAAGAGGATTTCACAATTTCCCCTGAGGTGTCTGAAACCCAATCACTGCAGCCTTGGCAAGTGTCTGATAATCAGAAATATGATACTGCCGAGGAAAAAAAAAGCAGTCTGTTTTCATTATCCAAGCAGAATTAAATGTAAAAAGCAAACAAACTGCATAAATGATGAAAATTATATTAGATTTTTAGATTTACTTTCATTATCTAAGTAGTTTCCTATAATAAATGTATTCTAAAATATGATTTTCAGCCAGTAGTATTTACTATATTAAAAACAGACTGATTTTATTTACCGTACTATGCTTGTTAGCTTCTCCAAGCCACTTTACTCTGGAATTTTAAATGAATTCTTTGGGCTTTCTTTCAAAGAAAAGAAATTTGGCTTTTTGTCAGAATTGTCACAGAATTTGTCAATGACTTACAACCAAGATACTGCCAGGAGCTGTGATGATGATTTCTGTCAGGTATTCTTTCCTTCCAGAGAATGGAGTCATCATGATATTAACGAAGAGTTCTTTGTGTCATTTGTGTAAATAAATAACAATAATAATGTAATATATTAAAAAGATCCAGCATATCACTGCTAAGGGTCCCAAAAAAATAACTTTTCAAGGTTCAGTAGTACAAGTGTGATATAAACCGGGAAAATGGTATAAGGAGAACATGTTTTAAAAATTACATGAACAAAACGACAATTATACTGGCATGTGCAGCTGTCAACTTTAAAAGCAACTCTCCACCCATATTTTGAAAATTAAATTGATCTACTTTAGAAGCTGGACTAGTTACTTGCAAATGCCTTTTTTTTTTTTTTTTTTTTAAAGCCCAGATCTTTCCATATAAATTGTTGGAGCCTTTCTTTTTCATTATCATTACTAGATACTCAGTACTGTGATTTTTGTAGGACAAAATTCCAGCTGGAAACTACTGAAATTCACAAACTCTTCATTGTAATTAAGAAAATGCTGGTACCATGTGTCTCATTTCTAAGAACAGAAAGAAAAAATATTTCCTTCTGCAGATTTCACTGAAGTTGGCAGTGATTTTACTGCTTGGTCCTGGCCCCTAATTCTTTCAGTGGCTCATGAATATAGGACTAGGGTTCCTGGTCACAGGACGCAGAAATGTTGAGAGTCAGGTTGAAGTTCAGAGGCAGCTTGACTTGGAGATGATGGTTGTCGCTCTCACAGCTTGTCTGAAGTGAGTTGGTGCAGAAGATACCGCAGTTTTAACACTGCTGATCATGCAATAGATGCTGGTTTTGACAGTAAGCAAGAAGGAGCAGGACACTGCTTGAAGTTTCAACGACTGGCCCAAGTGAACACTTGAATTCTTTTCCCACCTAAAATTGAGATGTTTTAGCTGGACAATATAGTGGTATTGGTACAGAGTCTGTTACTGGGATATAGAGCTGCTAGGTTTCAACTAGAATAGCCCCAGGGCTCTAGATTTGTGTCTGCACATAAAAGCAGTGCAGACGCAAATCGAGAAGAACTTTTATTACATATAAAAAGAAGTCTTGTGCACGCCAGCAAAATCTGCCCATCACACCTGTCATTTTTCACAGGAGGATGTCAACATAAAATGTAGGTAGAAAAGTGTGACACACAGCTTTCCAGGGATTCAGCTGAAATCAAACAAAGGATTCCTCTGCTCCAAATAGTGAAAATGACTGAGGAATTTGTAGCTATTACATGGCTTGCCATGAAATACACAAGCTACATTGAAATTCCATATAAACTGAAATGGGCCTTTGTTCTTGGGGCTCTGAAAGAGATTGTCATACTTTCCTGGTCTTCCAATAATGCCCAATGTTTACACAGGAATGTCAGAGAGAGTTGTTTCTACTCCTTACAACATTGCACTGTGTAAAATTAAAGTAGAGATGAGACATATCCCTGCATTGACTATACACTCAGGATTGTCTGAGATCATACTCAAGATTTTGATGTTTTTTTTCATTTTTAGGAAATCCCGATCCTATTTGTTGTTGGTGAGATGCTGAATTTCATTTAATAACCTGTTCTTGTCCCTTCTGAATATCTAATATGATATTTCATATGAATATTAGGGTGTGTATGAATATTGTTCATATTTCCTGCTTCAAGAAGGCTGAAGGATTCAAACTTTTGCAAAGATGCAAATACTTGGTCATATTGCCCACAAGCCTCATGCAGCTATTATTCCAAAAAGCATCATCTTAAAGTCTTGGAGAGAAAGCACTACGGTTAATGCAGTTTGGCAAGTCAGTGTAATATTCACTGCATTACCTTCACGTGGTTTAATGGAATGAGAAGCATGCACTCTGTGTCAAGGAAAGTTACCTGGTGACCCTTGCTGTAGCTTGATGCCTGTTCTTAACTGGATAGCTATGAAATGGTGTGGAAAATCTTATATGAACGCCACTCCCCCTGGCTCTGTCCCATAGGAAACTCATTTCCTATCAGTTTGTCTATTAAAAAAAAAAACAAAACAAAAAACCCAAACAAACAAAAAAAACCCCAACTTGCTTTGGTGTTTTCATTTGCTACAGTTTTATTTCATACCCACTACAGAACTCTCTGTTGAGCCTTCCTCCGGGCCTACCCACCTGATGGAAAGATAAATCAATAATGGAAGTGAATACAGAAAAAAAATAAATATAGGGAAATGCAAAGGATACTTTTTTTTTATTGCAATGAGAAGCAAAGAGACTGTTGCAGTCCCTTTTTGCAGGAAGCAGTCTTGGTCTGCTCTCATGAAATTCCTTCTTTCCTCAGAAAACAGATTTGCAGAGTGAACTTTTTAGATGTGTAATATAAGGGAACTAAATTTTACCCCCCTGCATGAATAAATAGATTAATTGTGAGTGACAGCTGGAAAATGAATTTCACGTTCTTGAAAGACGCTGGATGATGAAAAAAATCCTATGCTGATTCACTTCACAAAAGCCATGTCCTCTTCCAAGGACCTCAGCCCCGACCAAGGGATCAAATTGGTAAGCAGTGTGCAGGGCAGATCACTTTATTCTTTAGCTCATCTGTTCCAACTGCCTGGAAGATTCCCAGTCAGTGCCAGCCCCAGTAAGTGCACACAGAGATGCAATCACCCAACCTATCACTTAAGAGCTGCTTCTTCCCTTGCTTTGGTGGGGAATGTAGGCAACTGTTTGGGGCAGATCTCTGGAGCCTCACATGCTCATCCTGAAAATGCATCTCTTTGGATTTCTGGTTTCTAAGGAAACTTATTGGTCAGAGGTGCAGCAGGGCTCCAGCAGGACCCCTCTGCTTTGGTACCTCCCTTTCAGTGGGAAAGAGGCAGCTGGGTGCAATGTACTGGGTGGGGGAATGCACTGTCACGCACTGCTGCCTCACCCGCAGCCTCGTGCTGTGCTCCCAGCCCAAGCCATGGTGAGCCCAGGAGCAGGAGCAGGCCGTGCTCCACGGCACAGGCACGGCTGCTGTGGGGTTAGGCTAGGTGTGAGTAGTCCTAGGCTCAAAGCTTTCCGGAGCTGGAAAGCCGCACACTGGCACCTCTGACACAGTAAGGGCTAGCACGCCGCTCATGCACAGGGATGCTATTTTTGCAGCATGTTGGACTCATTAGGTGGGAGTGTCAGTGCCTGAAAAAGGTAAACAGTAAAGAGACAGGTCCTCGGTACCTCCCTTTGATGTCTCTGATAACATGAAAGGCAGCCTATGCCACTGTTCTGGTACAGTGACATTAAAAAAATCAAAAAAAGAAATGGAAATCATCAACCATAGAGGACATCCCTACAATTTGGCTGTGCTCCCGATCCACAAAGCTACTTTTCTGGTTTCTCCCATTAGCCCAGCTGCAATATGTGCAGAGGCAGATTATGTATCAGGCCAAAATATTAACGTTCACAGCATTAATGCTTTGGAGCTTTTAAAATGAAGAGCACTAACAGAAAAATCTTTTCAATCCTTTCATATAAAATCCCATCATTCTGAACTGACAAAAATAAATGCAATGAACTTTCAGTGATATTGCACCATATAAAAAGGTTATTAAAAATGTATTTGAAGGACTAGCTTTGTCAATACTAATGCACTGAAGAAAGGGAGGGCTTCCCAGTTCAGGCACTGATGTACAGACTTAGTGAGGGAGTGATTACTGCAATAACAGATTCTGGTAACTTTAAATTAGACAGCATTTTTAGACTTCATATGCAAAGAATCGCCTTCAGTTATAAAAAGATGAGCTACTTAGTAATATTGAGGTGAAATAAGAATATGTGTTTAAAGAAATTCTGCCAAGTAGATATTGGTTTGGCTCTGAAAATGTGTTTGAAAAATTGGGTGGGAGAGATAAAACAGCAGTGTAGAGGAATAGACGAATACGGGTAGGGATGTAAATGATTTATTGGTTTATTTGTTGATTCTTATTTCCACAGTAATCAGAAGGGATTTTAGAGATGATCTGTACATTCCCTAAAGTGATACGAACATAGCAACGAAGTGCCAGTGCATGAAAATTTTAAAGCACAATTGCCTCCACTTTGAGAACTTGGTCCACTCTCTTTTCTGGAATTCAGACACCTCTGACCTTGCCACCCATTTTGGACTAAATAACTATCTGATCAAGATTCAGTATTACTACTACGGGGTTTTGGTGCCTGTCTTCCAAGACCAAATGAAAACCAGTCAATCTTGTTTCTTTGATGTAAATGAGCCTAGAACAAAACAGTAACAGAGGTAAAAAGCCAGTATTTCAAACCTTTACATTCAGTCATTTAAGATGATTATAAGAGGGATAAGAATTTATTTTTAATTATAATTGTGGGGATTTTTTTGATAATAGTCCCTCTGAAGAACATAGAAAACTCTCTACTCCTCCCATTGGTACATGCTGCCACTTTCAGTTTTGTTCCCCTCAAGTACCACAGCTGGTGCATTCTTTTTGGTGTTCGAGGGAAGATGAACATCTTTCGCTCCAGGAGTCAGTCCCTGATGAAGTGAGAAGGTAAGTGCCAACTGCCTCAGCTGTGCTGACAGCTCTCACACAGGTTTTGTACAATCCTGTCTTTCTGAGCCTCAGCTCCTAAAGGAGGTGTGTTCTGTATTGCTTTCTTTTCAGGGCACAGTAGTCTCCTTTTCCCAGGTTAATTGAATGAATGGAATGTCCATTAGTTCTTGAGGCCTGTGTGTCTTAAGGATGCAAGGGCTTTAAATAATAAACCCAGTACAATTGTTCTTGTTCAAAGAGGGTCCCTTTGAACTATAGCTGGAATGTCTGGCAGCTCTTGCCCTAGTGCTGAAAGGCCCGTCCCCATCAGGACTCAAAAAGCCTTTCTGAAATCTTTCCTGGCTGTTCTGTCTCAGCAGTGATGTGAGGTAGCAGAAGAACACAACAGTCTTTTAAGAGAACAGTATGGTAACACGTAACAAGTTTTCATAAAGGATATTTTGGGTTTGGTTTTGGACTTTTTGGGTGTTTGGCGCTTTTTAAAAATAATGTTTAAATATGTTCTGGACTTCTTGCTTTGATGCATTTGCATGATAGTCTCCAGCAGGGATTTCATTGACTTTTCCAAGTTCATAGGCATGTGGTAACTCAGGCTGAGCATGAAAAGTGGCATGGGGGAAAAAATTGCATGGTCTTTTGCAAGGCAATGGCATTTTTCTGTTTTCCGGGGTGGGACAACTAGACATGACAATATTATCTTAACAGCAAATAATCTGTAGACCTTTACTTTGCTACAATGTAGTGCTCTTAAACTTCCAGTGCATTACACATGTGCAGATAGGACACACACACACCATCTAGAAAAGCATTGAAGTTGCCACTGGCAGTCATCACAGTTTTGAAGACTGAAAAGTCTGCAAGTCTGCAACCTGGCTTAGTATCAAGCATATCTCAGCAGAGACATGTCCCTAAATTAACACAGCAAATAATGTGTGATTAATACATACATCTGTAATTTTAACACAAATACCTTTGTCTTGATGACTAGATATTAGACAACTTAGACTTTCTTGTTATTCCCAGAGTTACTAGAGAGTTAAGTGCTTAGTGGATTTAAACACTTAATCTTCACGGAATATTTTCACAACACTTCAAATATACACACATGTACTGAGTATCATTCAATGGAGAAAATGGACCCGCCCCCTGTTCTGTTGACTGTATCTACTACCCAGCTGCTGCACTGAGCTTTGTTTTATGAATCAGCTATAATTTTTCAGTGTTTATTTCAAATTTCACTGATGTCATTTATTAAAAACTATCAGGGGGTAATGTGAGAAGATACTTTGAAGAAAAAAATCTTTGGGCAGAAATCTCATATTTACACATCTAGTGCCCAGGATACTGCAGACCCTGATGCTGCTGTGAACTTTGAGGTTTATTTCCATAGTGTAACATTCTTCGTTTCAAGATTTTGTCACGGCAAGCCAGGTTTACGAGCTTCCCCATTGCAGCCCTTTCACTGATCCAAGTCTGAATTCTATATAAAGAGATATTAGTACAGAATGAAGACAGGGCCCTGAATACAGCTTCCTGAAAGCTATACGACTGCAATAATTTTATCTGCCATTAAGTTTTAAAAAAAGTTCAGGCCACACATAAGTGATCACAGACCTCAGGCTAATGCGTGCTGTTAGCAGTGATGATACCCAGCACCAGCACTGGACACCAGCAGTACACTTGGTCCAACAGCACGGCTGCCTTCCCCCTCTTAGCTGTCCGCTGAAGCTTCTGAGCTCCGAAACCTCTGTTACAGGCGATCTGCAGGCACCAGGTGAGAGAACTACCTAGAAATCCTCTCTAGGGTCCATGCCCAGCGCTTCAAAGGGTCACTCAACAAGCGATGCTCAGAGGCCCCGGGCAGCACCTCTGCCCCGCGCGGCCTTGCTCAAACGTCCCAAGAACACCCAACCTCTGCAGAAAACCCCCACCCTTTGTTACGACAGGGTTTTTTACTTCCAGCCGGTACAGATCAGGCTGTGTGTCAGACACTGGCACACCCCCACCCCGTATTTCTCCTCCGGAGCCTTTGCTGGCTCGGCCGGACGCGCTCATTCCAGCAGCGTTATTTCCGGCTATTGCAGCGGGCCCAGGGCCCCTCCTGCGGCCCGGGCTCTCCCACGGTGCCGGCGGGCGCGCAGCGGGGCGGGGCGGCGGGCGGGCTCCCGCGGGGAGCGCGGACACGCAGGGCGGCGGGCGCGCTCCCCCCGGTTCCGGCGGCTTCCGNACCGGTCGTTAGAGACAGCCAGAATGCACTCTGAGCGGCGGCTCCATAGCTCAGTGGTTAGAGCACTGGTCTTGTAAACCAGGGGTCGCGAGTTCGATCCTCGCTGGGGCCTACGGGTCTTGTTTTGGGTTCGGTTTTTTTTCAGCGTGGCATAGCTTTTGACTGCACTCAGGACTAACGAGCCTGATTTTGGGTGTTTTGGTGGTGGCGAACTAGAGCATGCGTGCAGGCTGCGGGGGCTTCCTGTTAAAGGAAACGCTTTGGAAACAAATGCGTTCCGTAAAACCTAAATGTTAACGTTACTAGCGATCGCCAAATTAAACTCGTGGCTGTGCTTCGTGCGGGCAGGGTGGGGGGGGAGAACAATAACCTCTTTGGGAAGCAGCGTAGAAATGGCTGAGTAAATATTTGCACAGCTCATGTCACAATTTCCCTGATGGCAGCTTTGGCAAAATGCTGTTAGGGGTTTAAAAGGAACAAATTGCTCCTGAGTGGAGAATAAGCTGGACAGGATTATCTGAATCTTCACAGCTTGGCAGGCAAGCCAGGCTGTTGGGTTTAGTTCTGTGCTGGAGGCTGGACGGCGGAGGTGCAATGATGCTTTGCCCCCCCCCCCACTTTAGGGCATAGAAAGAGCTAGAAAGGGCCACACAAATGGCCTTTAGCACAACACTTCAAAGATAAGCATTTGGGGTTTTTTTTCAGATACCCGGTCAGCAGGGTGTTTGGTTTCCAGCACCGCAAGAACGACAGCAGTCGCTATCGCCATCAAAGAGGGCAATTAATCCGCGCACTGCGGTGAGGGGAAGGCGCGGGGCCCGGCCCGTGCGGGGTGCTGAGCACAGGCCGCTGCCGAGGCTGCGCCTCAGCGCGCCGGAGGTGCCCGAAGACGCGTGGGCTTCCTCGTAGCACTGCAGCCCCTGTTACACCCTCACAGTTCCCATCACAGCTTCTCTCCAGCCTGCTTCCTCTGCTGGGCAGAGATCAAAGCTGTGAAGATAGGATGCATGCGGCTGGATAAGCTGCCGTTACCGTGGTGAGAGGAGCAAGGGGCTGGCAGGCTATTTCCCCTTATGACTGAAGCTGTGCTATGCCACGAGGCATACATTTGAATTTGCAGTGCTTTGGGGTACTTACACGTAAGAGTTTGCATGGAATGAGTCCCTGCTCGCTACACTGCCTCCCCACCCCATCTGGGAAAACTGCTTGATCCTAATCTCAGTTTTACCACCTACCATCCTACACAATTCCTTGGTTCAGCAGTCTTCCCAGAGTCCTTGTGACAGATCCATGGAGGTGGTGCTAAAAACCATTCCTTGGGAGGATCTGGTCTCTCTGGGCGGTCTCGTCGAGGCTGGGTACAGCGTTTCTCCATTGGCGGGGAGCTGGGTCTCGCCATGACCAGCCACATCCCCGGGGACGGTACAGATGGCCTGCACAAGTCACACGTGTACTTCAGGAGGCTGCCTGGACTGCTTCGTCTGTCGCAGCATCCTCCAGAACGAGCATGCAGAAACTCCTCAAGCGCTAGGCCCGGCACAGCCCAGGGTCAGTGTGCGGCCGCAGGGCTTCGGGCACGGGAAGGGAGACCAAGCACCAGTGCTTGGCCGCAGAGTTCCCCAGGTCCCCAAACAGACAGGGCTCAGCTATTCCCGTTCGCTGGAGCTACGCGTGTGAGCTGCCACGGGTGCTTACGGAATGCTCGGTGTGCCCTGCGAGCTGGGGCTGAGCCCCGTGTCAGCGCTCGGGCGGCGCTCCCCGCCAGGCTGCCCCGCCGAGCCCCGGGAGCTGCCGGGCCCCGCGTTACATAAGCGGCGGAGCGCGGCCGATGCCGCCGGAGGCCTCCAGGGGGAGAGCCAGCTCCTAGGAACGGGAGGAAGGGAGGGGAGCCGGCTGCTCCGAGCGGGCGGAGCGCCCCCGCCTCCGCCCCCGCGCCCGGGCCGCGGTGCCGGGCGAGGCGTCCGCGGGGCGAGCCCCGGGGCTCGGGCGCGGCCTGAGGCGGCCAGTGTCAATCCCGAGTTTTTTGCAGGTGCGATCGAATTTTCATTTCCAGTGAGGTTTCTTGACAATTAAACGGGCCCTATTTTAACATAGCGGACTTGAGAGTCCTGGCCGTCGTTCTGCTGCCCCATGCACACCGGAGCCCCGCTGCGGACCGGGCTGCAGCGCTCCGCTCCAGCCTTCCCCTGGGACCTGGCAGCGCTGCCCACGGCAAGAGCCTTCGGTGCCGCCTCTCCTGCCTCCAGAGCATCCACGCTCGGGCCTGAGTGGAAAGCAGGAGATGCACCCAGGCCCTCCTCCGACCTGGTCTTTCCTGCCTTCTCCATCCTCCAAGGGACACCTATACACCATTCCCAGATCGCAGCCAACGAGTGACCCCAAAATTTCCTTCATGCTCTACATGTGGTGTAATCTGCACTTCATTTCTAGCAATAAAGGAAGATTTATTAGTAACGGTTGCTGCTGAAGGTGAGAAACGTGTCAAAGCTTTGCTCAAAATCAGTGAGGTGACCTTCACTAGGTCCAGTGATGCAGTCATTAGTGATGTTATTAGAAAACGTCTGTACATTAGAAAATGTTTGTTTCTCCAAGCTGTGGTGAGGAGCCTGGGTAGTACTAATTGTGTTTCCATTTTGGACTGCTAGGTGAGCCCCTGAGAATTACCACGGTGTCTGAAAAGACAGATACTCTGCTGTCGCTGCAAGGCATTCTGAACTCAACGGAGATATTTCTCTTTGTTATGTTTTTTCCAAGAAATTTATACCCATCTGCTCAGTTCAACAGCAGGAGGCCTTAGACAAGAAGAGACTGTTTGTTTCATGGGCCTACTATTTTTCTTTCAAGATATGTAAAAAAAAATGATATATCTAAGCATATGTTGCTGCAGTGTGATATCATTTTTGACAATGAGAATAGGGAGTCAAAGTCAATGGCAGTGAAACTTGTTTTGTCAAAATAACATATAATGAAATATAAACATTTTCAATATTCAACATGCTTTAATATTGTGCAGATGGTGCCAAAACAACATGAATTTCTAAAGACCCCCAAACAACTCTCTCATACCCAACTTCAAGCACTTTCTAAATCTAAGATTAGTAAGGAATGTTTCTGTTTTGTTTTTTTTTTCCAGAAAAGAACTAAAGAAATTCCCGCGAATGTTTCTGTATTTTCTGCAAGTGCTTTAGTTTGATATCAGAATTTGGATTTCTGCCAGTGAGGTAAAGCCAAAATTGAAAGTTCAGGGTTTTTTTTTTCTGACCTAATGCAAATACAACCTTGAATAAGGTCTTCAATGAACAGTAAAAAATGTTTATTTCTACTAAGCTAAGGTGTTAACAGTAGCACCAAAAGGAAAAATGTGTTTGTCTTCTAAAGATACAGTGTTCAGTTAGACATTGCACTTTTACTTGTGTTCTTCTAGTGTTTAGAACAACACAAGCTGTCCTGCGCCTGGTCAGGCTCTTCCATGATGTTCCACACTTTGATGCATGACCTCCCATCTTTTCAAATTTAACAGCCCTGTTACTTTGTGTGGAGTTTCTTTCATAGGATGTCATTAACAAATTTGCAAGAGTTGTTTAAAGATCAGTAGAAAGAAGTCTGCACACCACAATCACCAAGTACAATATTGATCCAGTATGGTATATCCTGACCTCCAGACTGAGCTGTTTTTTTGAACCTTTTCTTCCTTGTCTGCCAAGGAATTTCTCCCTTTTAAAAGGAAACAACTAAAATAGTGCTGTTCAAGATGAGACTCAGGCCAAATGCAATCCCAGATGAAGTGGGAGCTAAATGCAATAGGATTTTGAATGATGATGCAAGGCCATCTGCACAGGGGAGTAACATTAAATAAATCTGTGCTTACTGGTATTCATGGCAAGAGACTGTATTTCTGAGCCAGTTAGCTATGGATGGAGAGAAAACTAATGAACCCACCTGGCTTCTAGTACAGACATTATTTACTGCAATGTTAGCACATGAAGAAGGATGCTTAAAAATAATGGGGGCTTCTCTGGTAATGAAAAAATGCAGATGAATTAAACCATTCACTCTTTGCCAGGGCAGTGACTCTTGTGTTTTAAAGAAAAATAGTGTTTTCTGTATTTTCAGGAAGTATTTCCTAACAGTTGGAGAATAGAAGAAAAGCAAACAGAAATGTGTTCCTGTGACTTCTCAAGATATTTAACTAGCTGCACAATATGTAATACTAACCTTGCTTATATAATATTGGTGTTTGTCTTTAGATTTTGGTGGTGCACTTCACTAGGGAGATGTTGTCTTAAGATAAAACATGGCCTTTTTCCATGCAGTTTATAATCTACTGATGGAAACACCGAGTTCTGGCAATACAGAATGTAGGCATGATACAGTGGGTTTGAATATAAAAAATACATACAGCAGTAGAGGGGATGGTCCTTTAAAAATCTTGTGTGTATGTGTAATTTATTATGACTTGAGAATGTCTGAAAAAGAGCAAGAGAGCTTGAGTTTGGAAAGGATGAAGCACTGTTCATTTAGAATCGATGTATGTTATGTATAGGCAAAAAAAGTTCCTCCTTACCTCACTAAACTTAATGGATTCTTTAGATTATTACAATATTTCTGGCTTTCAGGTGACAAAAAAATTAGCATGCAAGTAGAATTATTCTTAGGGACAAGTTGAAGTTTAAATAAAATTTAGAACTGTGACTCCAAAGCATTAGGAAAAAAGAACAGATAATTCTGCTCTCTTGCCTGCTTCTCTTGGACTGGTTCTCTAAATGTATCCAGTTCCAGCTTAATATGAACATAAATTAATATGAACCTTAATATGAACATAAATTAATTCAGAGATTGTAAATAAAGACTCTTTACTGTAAAATAAGGCTGATATCAACTGTGTCAACTTCTGTTCGAAGCAGAGAGGCTGCTCTGCTGACAACAGAGCTGTCAGAACGCTACCTAATGCTCCATGTATCTGACTGCCAATCTGCACATATCTGATTACCTCTCAGACAGACCCAGTACATAGGCTTCTCATAAGTAAAGCATATTTTTTCCTTCTGACGATAAACACAGGACTTGTTCCTGCTGGTCACCAAATTACCGACTATTTTTGGACAAGAATGTTGTTGCTTACAATCCCCCGCTGTGTTTGTGAGACTTGTTAATGACCATGGTGCCTGCACATGTAAACAGGCACAAATCACAATATGTTTGTGCCCTCCTGACTAGAGGTTATGAGCACATCTGCTAATTCCTGCCACAGAAGGAACCTTAATCCATACCAAAAGCCATTTCTAATAGAAATTAGTACAGAGCAGAACCACAAGGATGAGTATTTCTCACTGCATGTAGCAGCTGTATAGAGGCATGTCTCCACCAATGCACTAATATTTTGTTTGACTGAAAAAATGCATCATTGAAAACTCTGAAAGTTGTACTATGCAATTATATGACTATAAATACAACCACATCCTTCTGAAGAGTCATCAGGGCAAGAAGATTAAGTTTTGGGTTTTTTTAAAGCGTTTTATTTGCAAATAAATAATAGTATTTGCATCCAGCTATCATTCAGGGTGTTATTTGTAGTATAGCTTCTTCACTGCTTTTTGATCATTACTCAGTTAAACTGTAAATCTGTAAATGTTTTTAGTGAGTGAAGAAAGAGTTTTGCATTCTGGTATAGAGGACCTTTAGTAACAAATCCTTTAGCCAGTAGGCTGCTAAGAAGAATTTGGGAAAACTCTCTCTGCTTTTTTTTTTTTGTTTTGAACATATAGGAGTTTTCCTACTATTTTTATGTTTTTATTATTTTTTGATATTTTCCCTTAAGTTTAATGGGTTTCCTGGGCTCTGCAGATCCATTATCCTGTGAAGCTGATAGAAATGCTGGTATATTTTGGTCCTCTTTCAATGAATAATAGCACTTATTCAGTGTTAAGCTTTACAAATGGCAGTCACAGTGCACATGCAGCAAATCTCCAGGGCAATCAGATGTGTGTGTGTGCCAGCAGACTGTTCATTTCATCTTGTGCAAAAGGGCTGTTTAAGTCTACTAGATTTTTTTTTTTAAACTCCTAGTCTAGATGTATTGGGAGAAATAAAAAGCTTGATCAGATGTTATAATTAGCTGCTTAATAACTGCAGGCTCCTTATGAGCAGGACAGCAGGAACAGAATTGGAAAATGCTGTCATGACTGTTCTAAAATCATCTGGTTGCCCCTTGAAGACATTTCTGTTGAGTGCTGGCCTGAGCAGTGTCTTTGCTGCCTTCTCTGTGTAGTTAGAGGGTAAATGTGCCTGCTTTTTTTTAAAAAAAATCAGACTTTTCTGTTGTTATCCATGTGATTCGCAGAAATGGTGAAATACCTGAGTGAGCTTTAACTTGTTCACGTCAGGTACCAATATCTTGGAAATGCAGCAGTCTGGAGTTCAGGAGCTTGACATCCAAGTGTGTCCAGCACCATGGACTGCTTTTTTTCAGCTAAGCTGACCCTCTCAGCTCTGCTCCAACTGTAACTTTATGGAAGTTTGAGCTTACTGAATCCAATGTGCAGCCTCTGAGCCTGAGCTGGTCCTTCTGGACTCATGCTTCCCACTTGCTGAAGTGGTTTACTTGTTCCAGATTTGAGCCATGGAGAAACCCAAAATGTGGACCTTGTGGATGATAAAGGAGTTAATGTTTGATAGAAAGCTTGAGTCCTGAGCAATCACAGCAACAGAGATGTAACTGGAGACAGTTTGGTAGCTGGGACGTGCTGGAACACCACTGTTGCTTGTTTAGGTTAAAAAATGTCACTCAGCTAATTAGTTCAGTGAACCATAGAATCATAGAATGGCTTGGGTTGGAGGGGCCCTTAAAGATCATCTAACTCCAACCCCCCTGTCATAGGTAGAGACACTTTTCACAAGACCAGGTTGCTCTCAGCTCCATCAAACCTCGCCTTGAACACTTCCAGGTGTGGGGCATGCACAGCTTCTCTGGGCAATCTTTGCCAGCATCTTGCCATTCTCACAGGAAAGAATTTCTTTCTAATATCTAATCTAAACAAAACCCTTTTTTAGCTTAAAGCCGTTACCCCTTGTCCTGTGATAAGTCCCTCTCCAGCCTTCTTGTAGGACCATTTATATACTCGAAGGTACAATAAGGTGTCCCCATAGCATTCTTTTCTGCAGGCTGAACAACCCCAACTCTCAGTCTGTGAAGCTTTTCAAAATGTTGCCTGTGAGATTATTATCATCACAGTGCTAACACAAATAGGCCCCATTCCAAGTTCTAAGAGAAGAAATCTCAACACAGGGCTAAGTCTGGACCTGATAGAAACTGTGAAGATAAACCCTTGACATTAGAATCAGGGATTTTTAATGCCTAGTTTTCAACGTGATTTTCATCTCTCTGCCCCCATTCTGCGTAGCTTGCTTAGCACAACCGCCTGTCTGCTCAATTCCCTTCTGGGCACTTGGTGACAAAGCAGACTGCTGAACACTACAGGTGTGCCTCATAAACTGGGGGTGTTACAGTTCAGAGCCTCATAGAGCATGGACAGGCTGCATTCCAGCTGTGCTTCAGGGATGGGGGAAGCTTGCTGTGCAGCTGTGCAGAGGAATTAGTAACTGCATTCAAGCACAGTAGCATCAATCATGAAGAATCAATTCCTGCTCCTCCCCTCAGAGCTGCAAAGTGCCAGGGGCCAGCTGCCCTCAGAGAGAGTTGATAAACACATCTGAGGAAATGTCAGACTGGTTCAGGCAAACCTAATACTCCTAAAGCACTACTGACAGAAGCCTGTATCTCATCCAGCCCTCAGTGATGCTGCTGTAACAGCTGAAAACCTCGGATCCAGCATGTCTTTTATCCATTCTTCCATTCTGCCCTGGGCTTTCCACACATCCTTGTTCTCTTGGCTTCATGCTGCTTTGACCCTTCATTTGCATTTATCTCTTACTGTTCTAATCTGCTTTTTAAAAGCCAGTCTTTAATTTATATCTCTTTGTTGCTTTATCCCACCACAAAAGCTGTTAGATATGCTTTTTCAACACACTCTCACAGACAAGTATGATTTTTTTTTAAATGCCCCCCCAAAAGTAGATAGATTTTTTCCTGTGGTGATTTTTCAGTTTCCTTTTTTCTTCAAGACATTTATATTCCACTATTCCAGCATTTCCAATGCCATTTAATATTCGGCTTGGCTTTTCTGCTTCCTCAGGGTTTCAATTTCCTTTTGGCTATGAAAGAGAAACTAGGTGAAGATGTAATGCAGCTGGACAATTAGCCACTAAAAATAGTTTGCTAAAGGTCTAGGCAATGCAGAGACCACTATATATATCAGGTTTGCAGATGATGTGGATTCAGGCTGAGTAGTGTGCTTAATCCTCCGTGCTCTGCTGAACGATCCACTAAGGCTGCATTTTAATAAACATTCCTAAACCAGATATAGTCTCCTGCTATCTGTAATCCCCAAACTTTCAGTTGCCCACCACGGCCTACAGAACTTAAATTACAAATAAAATCCTAAAATAAGATTATTGTCTCTATTGTTTTGTCTCATAAAAATGATGTAATATTAAGTCAAAATGACATCAGCATCAGTTATGTAATGGTAGTTGAATTAGAGTGTAGTAAAGTTAAAGTCCAGTGTAACTTAGTAACTAGGATTAGAGATCTATTTTGTTCAGCCATGCCTCTTGGCTAATTTCTTTCAAATGAAGGCCATGACAATTCACTTATGCTTTGTGCGCTGTGGCTGCATGCTCAGTCAGCATTGTACTCATACGTACCTCAGAACTCCCACCAACATCATCCTGAGGAAAGGCTGGCTAGATGCTAAGTAAGGACTTCAGCATTTAGCTCTCAGTGGTGACAAGTCCATTAGTGCACATGTAAATATTGTATGGATAGAGCTGCACTGACACCAAATGTCAGTGAAGTGCAAGACTAAGAGCAGAACCAGACTAAGAGCAGGAATTACACTGTAATTCTACTGTAGTTCTACACAAGCTTGATCTGTAAGGGTAAGTTACTGCTCCTTAGCATGTGACATAGAGTGGAAAGTGACAAATTTCTGTTCTACACAGAGTGCTCATCTTTGTTTATCACATGCCCTGAATTTCTGACATGTGGTTTTGTCAAAGCTGCAGATGATTTCTAAAATTGTTTGGATTCCTAAAGATCTCAAATAAAAATAATTCAATTAGTGAAACGGTTGATTGGGGGTTTTTTTCAAGCAAAGTTATTTTATGTTTCTTAAATAATTCATTACCTTTTCCTGCACAATCATTCCTGCTTCACTTAATATTGCATCTCAACTTCCTCTAAAATTTGTGTTCTCAAAAAAACCCACCCTGATAGCCCTTAGAACATTTATTTGCCTCCATTTTCTGATCCTACAATATAAAGTCATGTTTTCTAGTGCTAGCCAATAGATTTTGTCCTGAGAGAAGCATGAAGTTTCTAATATATCAGAGATAGCACCAAAGAATTTTGTGATAAGAAAGAGTGATAGTAAGAAAGGAGGAAAATTTTTTTTCCTGAGACTTCCAAAGCCCAATAACAATGCATTGTGCCACCTAATGCAAAGATCAGACCTATTATCTTGATAAGGCTTACCTATTGAAAAATTACTGAAGGATCTAATTACAGTGATTGTTAACTGCATTCCAGATTATCTGTGATAATAAAATTATTATCAGTTAAGCTTTAAAAAGTCATCAACTAATTAGTTCAGGAGAACTATTCAAAACACTGTCCTTGAGGTTATTAGAATTAAATTCCTAACACATAGCCTGCATTTCAAACTTAAACTCTAGAGTAGCTTACTCCACATAAATTGGCAAATGCCAGGACCTTGCAGTATTGTGAAGAGTAGACCAAAGCCCTCTTGCCCTAAATGTGATGAAATAATTCATTGTAATTTTAGCCAGTCACAGGAGGCAGCTGAGGTTGGGTGGACAAAGAGAAAGTGCTAGAGAGGAATGACTGATGAATCTATTACATCCAGACATCAGACACCATTGGCACTAATACATTTCTGAGCTGCATGTCTTCCTCAATGAGGTCTCACCAGTGGTGTCATCAATAGTGAACTCTGTAGTGCCTCAGGGGCTACGTCTCTCTATTGCCTTGACATTCAGTCAGTACATAGCACAGTGAAAAAAGCTACCTGTCACCTTCATCAACTTAGCCTGTGGTACAAGCACTCACAAGCTGTTCTTACATTAGCACTTCTGTCATTGCTATCAACAAATGAGGGAGAAGACAACAGAGAAAATTTCTTCCAAATTCTAGAAGTGGACAAAATCAGAGGCTTATTTCTTCCTTTCCCCCTGACCTCTTGACTGCTTTCTAGTATCTTTCTGCTGAGCTACTGCCTCTTCTGGTGCAGTTCCTTTCTATCAAAGAACCACTTTGGCTGGACAATAATGTGGCATAGAAATTTTAATCTCCTATCATTATTATTATTCCCCTCTGAGCTCCACAGAACCAATTATATTTTATGTAAAATTGTTTTGGTAATGTAGGTGCTACTGCTTTGATGAGGGATGAAGAAGGAAGTTTGGTACGGCATCTTGCTGTTGGCCTCAAATGTATTGCATATTGGCTGTAGTTTGGACCCATGATGAAGATTCCTCCTTTCCCTGCTTTTCACCTTCATCAAGCTGAGAGCAGGAATCTAAGAAGCCAAAGATGTCAGAATACTTACTCTTTGGCATGGGAACTTGGAATCTTAGAGTCACAGAATATGCTGAGTTGGAAGAGACCCATCGCAGCCATCAAGTCCAACCCCTGGCCCTGCACAGGACACCCCAAGAGTCACACCATGTGCCTGAGAGCATTGTCCAAATGCTTCTTGAGCTCTGTCAGGCTTGGGGCTG
>VYZR01095650.1:21241-37494 GCA_013400675.1 Oxylabes madagascariensis
GCTTCTACCCCTGCACTCCTCCTCCCCCCTCAGTAATGAACTCAGCAGATTATCAGGTCCTGGGTTATTAGAGAGCAGCCACACTCCAGCAGACTTTAAACCCGTCATTATTTCATCAACAGCCCCATTAAACTGTCACTGGCTTTTTCCAGCCTTTTTCCCATTACTTTTCCCTTTTCCTTGCCTCCTGCCTTTTCTCCATCTATGCTTTTTTTATCAGAGCATGTGGCTGCCAACACACGCAGGATGGTCCCGAGGGGTTCACCTCATCCCTCAGCTATCAGGTTACCCATCTAGAAAATGGCATCAAACTGGAGAAGGATTTGAGGAAATCTACCACTCCCCAAGCTGACACAGGAACCCCCCTCCCCCTGCTCCTTCCACTTTCAGCCTAGTCCAGTGATGGAAAGGGGCTCTGGATGTTGGAGAAGGGAGAGAAGAGCCCGTGGGAGGGTTTGAAAAGCAGAAAATGAAGGGGCAGAGGAAAGGCCCTGCTGCTTGAAGCCTTTTATCCTTCACAATGCTCTCTCCCCTCCCCCTGCTCTGTCCACTTCAACTTCCTCCCTGACAGCCGCCCACTCACCAGTAGGCTTAAAAAGAAAAATTAAGGAAATTTAAATAGGTAGATAAATGTTGGGCTGGTATGGGGGGGGAGGGGAAAGGCTGCAGAGGTGGGTTGTGCCTAGGAGGGTCCCATGAGATGGGGGATCTGCCTCTCCCAACTCCAATGCAGTGCTGGCAGTGCCAGGGACTCAATGCCATGTTGCAGGTGACAGATGTTGGGAGCTTGGTGTCTTGGGAGAATGGACAAGGGGTTTAGGAAGGGATGTTTGCCCTTGGCCTTACATGGCCAGAGCTGGTCGAGGAGACATGACTAAA
Organism: Oxylabes madagascariensis; assembly: GCA_013400675.1. NCBI lineage: Eukaryota > Metazoa > Chordata > Aves > Passeriformes > Timaliidae > Oxylabes > Oxylabes madagascariensis. The sequence goes on from VYZR01095650.1 coordinate 22,121, forward strand.
GCAAGATGATGATGAGTGGCCAAAGGGTACCAGGGAAGAGAAACTCAGGCACAGCCAGATGCCACAGTGATGTAGCACAGTACCAACCACTATTTTCCTAGGAATTTCCTCTGGTTTACAGATGGGATAAAGCTGCTAATTGCATTGACAGTCACTGACAATCAGGGTCACTGGAAGGCAGTCGTGGCTACTTTGCTCTGCCCCGATAGCATCAGTCACCTGGCTTAGTGGCTGCTCTCTGCAGAGATGTCTTATTGCTTCCAGATGAACCCTCTGCCTCCAGCTTCACTGGTTTGTCTGGTGATAAGTGCAGATAAGGGCTGGCACACTTCCTCTATACAGGGCTGCTCTTGCTGCTGGCAGGAAATCATCCCTTCCCATTACAGATGAAATGATGAGAACAAGAAGGATTTCAGTATTTCAAATTGGAATTGAGAATAATAGTGACTATTCTTGAAGCAGGTATTTTCCACAGCTGGTGGGCTTATTTTATGGTGATATAATAAAAGCCATATTCCCTTAGTTTGTTTGTGAGGAGGTTGTCTGAGACTGCCACAACTTCAATAAACCGAACATCCATTTTGTTTACTTGCTTTCTTCCACCCAAAAAAGCAAATTATTCTGAAAAGCCAAGTTATTCACTTGGAAAGAACTTAGCTTGGTTTAACACACTTTATTTTGATAAATACAAGCTGGCTGTTTCTTACCATGTTTATGTCTCTAGATGCTTATACACAGATTGTTTCACATTTTGCTGTGGTATCATTCCAGGTATTAAACTTGGACTGACCAGCCTACAATTTTCCATCTTTTCTTTTTCCTTTTCTGTGGGAGAAAAGGAAAGTCATACTATAGTCATTCTGGTGAGTCCTCTGTGTGTCCTCAAAGTAGTTCAGATTGTTTCAATTACTTCCTAATCTTCCAAGGTGGATTTCAGCAGGCTCCATTATCATGCACATGTCGCAACTAAATATCTGCTATCTCTTCTCTCCTAATTCTAGCTGGTGTCCCACTGAAATGTGTTAAGAATCTGATCACAGATATTCTTTCTATGAAGGCTCAGGCACTGAACACTTTGTCCTTTTACATTCCTTCATAAATTTTTCACTATTCCTGCTTAAGACCAGTGAAATGTTCTCGGTCTTTTATCCTGACTATTTATAAAAGATTTTCTCACTTTCTTTTATGTCCTTTGCTGGTTATCTCATTTTATGCCTCTGATTTTCTGATGTTATCTGCAAATCACTTTATGTTCAGTGAGCATTTGTGTTTCCATTTTTAAACAGTTAATTTTTGATTTTCAGGTCATTAGTAAGCTATTGATGTTCTTGATATAGAGCATTTACAATATATCTTATCTCTCCTCTGCAGAGGAATAACCTGTGATTCTTTCAATACAGAACAATTCTATTCCAAAAATGGCAAAAGACAACATAGTCTAAACCTTTTTTCCAATTTTATTTTATAAAACAGAAATTGGAGCAAATCTCTTCAGTTTCAGAAGAATGTGGATTTTGACAGACTGCGTACAAGACTAAAATAAGATTTCATCAAACTTTTAGTGGCCAACTGCTATTTTAATACCAGTGCTTCAAAAATGTACAACATCCACAGGAACAGGGGAAAGAGGAAATAAAAAACAGTCTGAATATATCTAACATGACTAGAACATCAGATAATGCTCCATTACAACAATGCTATTGAAGACAATAGCTATCTGGCAGAGAAAGCCTTTCTTGCCTTTTGCAGGATAAAATTGCATGTGGGAGATCCATATCAAGGAACAATAATTCTGCCCTAAGGAATTTCCATGGGGAATGCAGATCATTAGGACTGTGGTACCAGATGGCATAACTGTAAAACCTCTTCTATATGCCCTAGTTATCCCTGATAATCTGCCAGGCCGGGTTTATACGTGAACTATGTACAGTTTTTCTGGACAACTTGAGTTTTTTGTTTCTAGCTAAGGTGGTGAATTTTCTTATGAGAGAAAGTCCAACTGAAAACAAATCAGACAATGAGAACTGTCAAAATAGTGGAAGATGCTTTTTTTGGAAAGAGTAGAGTTTAGGCCCAGTAGATGTATATCTGATTTTTGCATATTAATGATCTGTGGAATTATTTCCTGATACCCTTTATTTCTTAATTTGGATAGACTGTAACTCTAACATGTTATAATCGGTGTTAGATTGCTATTCTGGAGGTTTGCTCTACTTCTGAACTTAACCACAGTGATGAAGCAGTCACAGGCTCTGACCCACAATGGACCCTGTGTGTTCATTTAGCATGGCAGAGTGTTTGCTGATTTGCTTTCCCTTGGGTATGTGGAGCCCCACAGTCCGGCTGTCCTCAGCTCGAGAGCTCGCTGACTCCCCAGCTAGGTTAAGGTCATCTGCCCACAGAACATCTCTACCCTCACCTTCATAGATAACTCTGATTAATAATTGCATCTTTCAAAGGTTGGAAGTTTCGTTAGGTTTTGCACATCTTTATAAAAGCTCTTTTAAATTCAATCCATTTTGCCAGTGGATATAGTATATGAGATGGTCAGCTCTAAAGACATCCCGTGGCCAAAACCTGCAAAATCACCTCTAAGTTTTGCTGTCTCATTTAAGAGAGCTTTTGACTCTAATAATAGTCTTCAACAAATTAGAGCCCTCCTATTCCGTTGGCTAATTCCAGAAGTTTGTCTAAGACTGATTTCCCTGAGGATTTTCTTCTCACCACTCTGCCACTTCCAATTCTCCGGATGGTTACAGCAGATAAGCATCATTAGCAAATCAGTAGAGTTTGGCAGGCTGTCTTCATTTTCCTGCTAGGGCAGCATTATGCTGTCACCAATAGTCCGTCAGTTCTCTCAGATTTCACAGCAGACACTGAGGCACAGCTCTCATCTCTTCTAAATGAATTATGTGATCCAGCAGGATCCAATCTTCTTGGAAGAGCAGATCCTATGGCTCATTTTGGTGACTGGGGGGAGGTGAATGCCACCAACTCTTGCTGACACTACCTTAGTCCTGGCAGTGACAGAAGAAAATAAAGTATATATGGGCATTTTTGCTGTGCAGCTTGGCAGGGCAGGACAGTGTTAAGGGCCCAGGGCAGAGCACTCTGGAAAGCTCTGGCAATGGAGAGGAGTACACTCTGAGCAGGCTCCAATGGCTTAGTTCTCCTTTCAGGCTGTACATGAGCCAAATGCTGAGCTCTTCTGATGTAATCAGAAGTATAGAGTAACAAACCTAAGTAAGCTTATAGCCATATGGAGAGTTGATAAAGTCAGACCGAGTATATTGGTTTATACAGATAGCTCAGACTGTCAAGAGAACACTGTATGACTGACAGAAAGCAAACGATATTTTTCTTACAGAGAATCAGTTGTTTGATAAAAAATAAATACTTCCAAAACACACAATACTCCCCACAGGGAATACATTATGTGTCTAGCATTTGTTAAAATGAACCTAACTTAACAACTGAAAATACTTGTATGACTGAGCTGTGAGCAGGAAGTGTTAATGATACTGGTGTTTTATTCTGCTAATTCTCAGATTAGTTATATGCTGTGGCTCGTATCTCTAAAAATACAGAAGAGATGTTCTCAGTCAGCTCGATGAGATGATGGTACATTCTAACAGGCAGTCCAGGACAGGATGTGTCTGAGATGCGCTTAGCTAAGATGCTGGATGAGCCAGAGGAACCTGCAATTCCCGCCTCTTCTCCCATGGTGGTCCCGCCTTCCATCAAGGTGGCCTTCAAACTGCTTCATCCAGGGACAGCAGCGGTGACAGCTCCTCTAACAACGGCTCGTTGGACAACTCCGAGGAGGAATGAGCACAGCAGTTCCTGGAGCTCCAGGAGCAGGTACCACGTCTGGTGTGGGGAGGTGGGGATGTCCAGTGGGTCCTTCTGAAGCTTGGTGGCTTCGGGATCGTGGCTCAAAGCCATGGACTTTCCAGTTGTGTCAGCTGCCAAGGGATCCAAAATAGTTTGGTTTCAAGAAAAACACAAAGAAATTGGTGCTTTTCTGGAAGCACTGGTCTTTCCTGCTAGGACACAGGAATTGGTTCCCAATGGCAGAAATTTGCTGCCTACATTTGGGTGATGTCTTAGAAGTTGGACTTGGGCACACAGCTTGAGTGTGATGATGGTGATGTTGGGTTGATGTTGGACTCCATGGTCTTGAAGGTCTCTTCCAAGCCAGATGATTCTGTGATTCTGTGACTCATGTTATGATAGATACGGTTGCTTCTGAGGATATTTGGTTTTTATTCAGGCACTCAGCTTTGCAGATGCACTTGAGGCAGGCTGACATGTGACACAGCTCATGATGTGGTGTGTCTTAACTCTGAACTTTAAACCAGCTGTGTCAGCTTACTGCTCAAAGCAGCTGAAAATATCAGACTGCCTAGTAGTTTAGTCCAGATGGGACTCAGATGAGTTTCTTAGAATCACTGGCATCTCAACTGAAAAAAAATCTTGCAGATAATCAGAAGAAGATTGAAAAATCAAATTAAAAAATAAATACAGGAAGACATTTGAAGCCTTTTGTTTTTATCTGACTGTAGTGTATTTACTTTTCTGAGCCGCCTTGGATTGGTAGGTCTTTTTTTCTTATACTGCATCCCAACCCTACTATGTGTTAAAATACTTAGCTATAAACATATATATTTAGGTATGAAAGTTATTACACTGTAACTGCTCAAGAAAAATACCAAGGCTGCATGCAGAAAGATTCTGTCTGATTGCTAGGATTACACATTGTGGTAGCAAAGCTAAATTGGGGATTAACATGAGAGAAATGTGAGCTAGAGAGTAAGGTCTTGAAGGAAATGAAAAGGATGATTACATAAACTTGGAAGATACTACATTACTGAAAACATTCATTTTGCCTGAGTTTTGTTCTAGGTCAGTATCTACAGCTTATGCTGAAGCTGTTCAGGGTCATCTGGTTCTGTGAGGGTTGCTCAGTCTTGAATTAAGTAATACAAAGTTCCACTGCTCTTGATAAATTTCTGATTTTATAGATTATTGACTTTGCTCTTAGTTATGCTTGATTATTTTCTAGGAGAATTTAGCTATGGCCGCAAATACAATTCAGTGCAATGCTGTCAAATTTTTTGTGTGCCTCTGCCAAAAACTGCATTGTGCTTATACTAAAATGCTCTTCCCTGTCTCCAGTCTCTGACTGGGCACTTTGAACTAAATGTGATGGTACTCTGATATCCCTGGACTTTAACTGGAGAGTGAAGGCAAAGTGAAGGCAAAGTGAAAGGAAAGTGAAGGCAAAGGGTTTTGGCATGGTTAGATTAAATACAATGTGCAGAATATGCCACGTAATAATATTCCTGATAGAAACATTGGCATATGAGTCTCCACTGGCTGTTGAAAATCAGCTGCAGAAAACATGAACTGTGTGCATTCCAGCTCTTCCTGATTGGAATCATTGGTTCTCCATAGATCTGTATTACTCGTCATGGATAGAGCTCCTCAAACTAAGGTCCCCCAGGCTGTGCAAGTGGTACACAATGAAGCCATACCAGTTGTATTAGGCCTACAGGTACTTAATAGTATGACTTAGAGGTATACTTCCTTGTTCACAAATTTCAAAAGGCCTTGTCAAGCCTCTAAAAGGGGGAGATGACGCCTTAAGTTTTAGCTTTCATGTTTTTCAGATTCTGTCCTGCCTAGGGGTGTAGTTCTGAGCCTCATAATAAGTGCTGGTGAGCTCTCTTCACAGAGTAGGTAGACAAAACAAATCCTTTTCCAGATGGAGACCAAGGACAACTGTTACATGTTTTCAGGCCCAAAAGCATAAACAATGGTGGACTGAAGAGAGAAACAAGAAAGATGGGACTTCATAATCTGAAGCTATAACTGGACAATTAAACCAAATCCGCAAACGGACCAAAACGTATATAAGTGTGATCGGTCATCCATTTTGTGATCATTTTGGGTCCATCTTGGGTGTAGCCCTGGCCAGGCTCTTGTACTGCCCAAGGTGTACCCTTAAAGGCCTTTCAATAAATATTTACTTTATTCTCTAGCTCTGTCTAGTCACTGTTCCAAGTCAGCCTTCCCAAGGCATCAGTTCTACTTGAAAAGGTCCATATAATTGGTTTTAAATCTGATGCCGATTGTTGCTACTCAACTTGATGCCAGATTCGTTGCTCTCATGTGCAAAGGGAATGGAACAAGAAATAGTGCCTGGCCTCAAAAATATCCTTCATGATTTGTGTATAAACCCTCCATCTCCTTAGTTATCACTAAGTTTCACAGGGAAAGAAATAAGAATATTTCAAATAGATTTTGTACTTGAAAGAACCAAACCTCCTAGGATTATCTGGCTTGTTTGGCTTTCCCTTGCTTTAGAATCTCTAGAGCTGATTTTTTTTTCAGTTTGTAGCTGTTAGATGATTAGCCTTGATCACTTTAGAAAGCAGTGTGAGACTTTTCACCACAAAGCCTGTCTCTAAGTTCTTCATTCCTTTTTATTTATAATAAAAGCTGGTAAGAACTGCAGTTGAAAGGAAGGAAGAAAAATGATGAGAGTATAAATAAAATAAAAATTTATTCTTTAGGTTTTCTTTGCAACACAAATTTGAAACAATTTTGACAGAGCATTTGAAGACATAGGAAATAAGAAAGTAGAAAATATTGAAAATATTTAGTCCTCAAGTTATTTTTGACACAAATGCAAAAACAAGGAAGAAATCTTGTTTATAGGTTAGAAATTAATTTTTTACTCTACTATGCATTTCCTGGTTTTTAAATAAAAATTACTGATACCCATCAGTATTTTTTCCATACTGAGGAAATTATGCTGAGCAAGTGAAAGGACTTGCTTTTGTTTTGTTTCAAAACACTTTGGTATTTTTTGTTGCCTGTTTTCAGCATATCACAGAATGGGTTGAAAGGTCTGGTCCAACCTCCCTGCTCAAGTAGGGTCATCCCAGAGCTCACAGCACAAGATTGCATCCAGACTGTTCTGGAATATCTCCAGTGAGAGAGACTCCATAGCCTGTCTGGGCAGCTTGTTCCAGTGCTCAGTCACCTGTGCAGCAAAGTTCTTCCTCAAGTTCAGGTGGAATATCTTGTGCATCAGTTTCTGCTGCTGCCTTTTGTCCTGTTACTTGGCACCACAAAAAGACCTTGACTCTTCTTAAACAAAAACAAAATTGGGGGAAAAGGTCTAATCACTTTTTTCACTGTTAAAGGCCCAATACTCCACCCCATTAAGTAAATGCTAAAAAATCTCCCCCAGTAGGGACAGTTTGACATCTTGATATGGTCAAGGTAGTGATAATATCTAATACCTTTGTTTTGTTTGTTGTGGGAAAATGTTACTCCCCAGTATTTTATCTTTCACACTTTAATATTTGAAATTTGAATCAAATATTTTTTTTCTTTTGCAAATCTGTATAAAAAGCCTACACTATCCACATTAAAATTACATCTGTTTACTTGGCTTTTTTCTACCCTCTTCAGCATGAATTAGGTGAAACATGCCTGCTGGGTCTGGATTCTTGTTATATATCACTAGATAAACAAGGTTAGGTATGATTAGCTTTTGATTAGGATGCAGTTAAAGAAAATGTAGGATACTGCTGAAACTTCATTAATGTTGCAGCTCTTCTCTCTTATCAGCATAGTACCAGTTCTCCAGAATACTGAAGAATATACTCCACAAGACACCAGAAGATTGAGGTCAGTAATGGCAGGCATCAGATGAGCACCAAGACTACCTCTCCTTCCATTAGAGCAGAGCATTAGTTTGATGCATGGGCCCATTTCTAATTTTGGTAATTCTGTCCTGCTTGTCTGCACTTGCCACTATTTCAGTGGATCACAGTGTTGTTTTCCCTACCATGTTATGCCTTGCGGAGTGGCAATGTGAGTTCTTAAATGGGCTGTTGCTTTTCATCTCTGTGGGAGCATCATACAGTTAGATGAAGTTACTTGTGAATTTATGGAGTGCACTGGATCCTTTGGGAGTGTAAAGCTCTCAAGCATTATACATATTTTTGTAACTTACTGGAATCTGACATTTCTGATGCCGTTATGATTATTTACAAAAAATACCTACAAAATAATATTTCTCTGAATTAGTCTTTGCTCTTAGTTCGAGCTCATTAAAATAGCTCAAACAAAAATTTTGTCACAAACTTTCATTTCCAGAATTTCTAGGCTTTTCCTAGGGTGATATCAGTTTTTACCTCAGCAGTTTCTAACATTGCTGTTGTTCCTCCTCCTGAATTCCCCTATTTCTCCAGCCTCTGCTAAAACTGCATGCAGGAGATCTTCAAACAAATTAGTGACCAGGCTTTTTGAGGCAATGTGTCTGGGTTTTTTGGGTTTAAGATAATATTTTTTTCCTTAGGTTTATCCTAAAAGATGAATGACTCTCCTATTTTTCATTTTTCTTGAGGCTGATTATAGTCTGTATTGTATCCTGGTGGGATGGAGTGTGAAGAAATGTGCTGTAAAACACAAGATACTAATATTTTCTCCACTGGATTTTTAGATATACCTAAATTGATGCAAGCAAACAATATTTTTCCCTTCCAATCACTTCCATCCCCTATCCCTTTCCTTACTAGCACTAGGCTTTTTCCTTGGCAGCATGTAAGCTGAGTTTCTCAGTGGCTGTGAGCAGCTTCAGGCACTCAGACAGTGAAAGCACTGTATGACCTCCCAAAGAGCCTGCACATATCCTGGCCAATCCAGCTGTGGTAGAGCTGTTATTTTCCATATTGTCAGCAAATGCTGGAAAGTACTTACTGACTGAGAGAGAGAGTTAAATCGTTCCAAAGCTCTACAAGCTGCTCAAAACCAACTTCTGACCTGCTACTGCTCTGAGTGTGGAAGTCTTACCAATATGAATGAAGGCTGAAGTATATGAGCCTGTGAAACAGCACCAAGCCTTATGAGGGAACTTGTGTATTTCTGAGGTAGACAAAAGTAGCCTAGAACGTTTTCTGAAGATGTGTCCGTAACCCAATGTCTCATCTGTATTAATGTGCATCAGGAGCTGAAGCCATTTTCCTGCACACTTTGTGCAGTGTGATAAGGAAGCTTAGCCAGTGCAAGCAGCTGGAGTGAACTACTGGCCATCAAAAAGATTTAAGTTGCTTTAAATAGACTGGTGGGAATCTGAAATACTTTAATTGCCTAGCTTGAAGCAAAGCTTTTACAGTGTCTGGATTTATTTATATTCTCCTCACATCCACTGGAGCAAAAGATAATGATAACATTTCCTTCTACCCCACTAACTTTACATAATTATTGAACAAAGGTTTTTGCACATGTGCCCAGACTTAAAGCATGGTGACAGGACTGCCTGTGTAGAGCAGAGGATCTGTTCACTAGAGTAAATAGGAAGTGAAGAGTCAGAATTAGATACCTAGTTTATGAATAAAAAATATGTGGAAAACAATTACTGTTGTGAAAGAGTAGGTGGTTCATTAAATCTTAAAGTTAAAGAGTTTGAAACTATCCATTAGCTACAGCATGGTAGGTTTGTCCTGGCCTTGGACAAGGGTAATGGCAAGGTGGAAATCTCCTTGCTATGAGGAAGGCACCAATGTATTTGATAGACATTATGTAATAACTGCCTCTCTAGAATCTACCACAACCTTGTTTGGGTTATTTCAGGGACCTTGTTGCTTTTGTCATTAGCATGATTTGAGCTTGAACTGCCTGATGTTTGCTTGATACAGGAAAGGGTTGGATGGAGCTCTGATCGACCCAGATTCAGGGTCCCAGTGTCTGAACTCTCAGTGAAGCACGCACTGCCCTGCATTTCCTGCTCCCAAATGTGGACTGCTGAATTTAGCAGCAGACAAACATGGATGAGGGGCTCTCTGTCTGGGCATTAGTAAGTCTTACAGGCCCAAATCTACCCAGTTGGGGGTCTCACTCATCCCACTAACAGCCCGTGTCAGTCCCCTGGGGCCATCAGCCCGTGTCCCAGTGATGCCACAACCCTGCTCTCCTCAGCCCTGGGTCCTGCTGAGCCGGGGCTGCTCCTGGTGTCGCCGGTGTCCTACTGCTGTCTGGGGCAGTGGGATCAGCCCAGGCTGCCAGGCTGTGGCCTGCTGCCCCGGGACACGCCACACCACACCACAGGGAGATGGCAGCTGTGGCTGCGCCCCACTCTCTGCTGTCAGTCCCACTTCCAGTTCACACTGGATTTTCTTAAAAAAATGTGAAATGCAACTGGGTATTTCTTTTTACCAGAAAGATCAGCATAAAGCACATTTGGGAATACCCTTTCATTTGTTACGTGCAGAGAGATCTCCCTGTAGGATGAAAAAACTGTTTGTCCTGTGGGGCTGGTCCCACAGGACAAACAGTTTGCATATCTGTTTAAAATACGTCAATGTCTTATTTCAAGACCCCCAACCCAGACCATTCCTTTATGTATTTTTTACTTCAGTGATCTTTAATTTAAGTTTTTCCTTAGTTTATGACATCCACAAAAGGTTGAACTTTTAATCCCCAAGGGGCATCTTGGAGTGAGACATGTCAGGCTCCTGCTGACAGTGAGGGAACAGCTGGAGTTACTGATTGTCTTGGTCTTTTTTGCAACTTTTTTGGTGACGTTTTATCCCATTTTATCAGTTATTGAGACCTAGATATTTCCTAGAATTTTTCTCAATGTCCCAGCGTTGTGTTAGGTTAACAGAATTTTAAAAATACAGCAGCTAAGTGCTTTTCATACAGCTATAAAACCAAATGTAGTGTTAGAAGGGATAAATATTACTCACATTCAGCTGCTGCTTACGTATTAATTGGTCATAAAGAAATAAAATTTTATGTGCACTTACTTGCAACAACAGGCAGGCATGAAAAAAAGCTTCTTAGATTTCCTATGTTTATTACATTTTAGCCAAGATTTTTAGAATATGCAGTGCCTATGTGCATGATACAGCAAGTGGGCTTTGTGATTATCATTAATCCTCTTGAAATCTGGACATTTGGAGTGTCCATGATTAAAAACTCTCAGTGTTGTCTTGTCTATTATGTTCTCTTTCTCAAAATGGCAGAGGTTCACAGAATTAGTATAAAGAAAGCAGTCAAACATCTGCTGGTCTGGTACAAACTGGGACCAATAAGTCCTTCCCACACAGAAGCAGCCATCCCCATTTCTCACAGTTCTGCACAAAATTCAGATAGTTGGGTCTTTCAATGACAAGTGAAGCTAGAACCAGCAGCAGTCACTCGCCTGACCCATCTGTTTTGTTCGCCGTTCAGTGGAAAAAAAAATTAAAATGACATTGTAAAGACCTGGTTAATGTATTATTGATCTCAGATACCTGAAAGCATCCAGGGCACATGCGGCTTCTGTATGAGTGTGAGTTCATCAAAGTGATAGTTCTTCATTTGGAAATTGGCATGGGTCTCAGCTTTGTGTCTGTGTATGCACACGTGTGCACATTGCATCTGCAGTGTTATACATGCAGCTGATTAGGCATTTGCCAGCATTTCTCAATACTGAGATTATTAATTTGGGACCATGAAGAATAAAGAGGTAAATCATGGCTTAAAAGCCTCACAGTGTGGTGTACACTGCTTAAAATGGCCCTCTCACTGTTCAGTTGATATAATACTGATAGAAATTCTCAAATGTGATCTGTAACGGAGAGTAGTATTAGGTGTATCACTATAAAAGGTAGATTTCTTATGCTACATTTTTATTCAAATTTATTTAAAAGACCTGAAAATTTCAAATGCTTCTGCATATTTTAATATTCTGTATTCAATTTTAAGAGCCAGATCAGAATTCTATCTGGGTATTCTGACTTAGTGCATTGCATGACTAATGGGATGAAAATCAGGAAATCTGGGCTTTGATCCACATTTTGCTGTTTGTTTGTCTGGGTTTTTTTAATCTCTTTGTGCCTTAGTTTCTCCATCTCTAAAAAGAGATTTCACTTGTCCATATTTGTAAAGTATTTTAATACATCAAATAAATTTGGTCCATCGATGGAAAGTTTTATTTATTATCTCCTCTTCAGTGCCTGCTGCTCATGGACATTTGGGAAATGGATTAATCAGATGCAGATGCACTGGTGTATTTGTGAGATTATTTCTGTGCAAGAACTAATTAAAAAACCTCAAAATATTTCTGAAGATGTTGAAAGAAAAAATAATGTAAAATTTAACATAGAGCTAAATTCTCAAGAGTGTAATAAGCAAATCTTCAGGAATTTAAAAAGTTAAATACACATGATAAAGTTGACCATCTTTGCACCTCAGTTTCTTTGTCTGCAGAATGGGATTAAAGAAATTAATGGCTTCCCTATTAAGCAATGAGAATTCAATCATAGCTACCCTGTATGCCAAAGATGTAAAAAAATTGATAATAATCTCTTTGGATTTTTTAAAGTCACAATAAGATGGCAGTAAGGAACTGAGACTTCCTTAAAAAAAAAAAAAAAAAAAAAAAAAAGACCCAAAAAACCCCCCAAACAAACAAAACAAACAAACAAAAAACAACAAACCAAAAACGGGCTTCAAATGCATACATATTTACAAAACTATTATTGGCTTCTCCAGGTGATTTGTTCCCTTTGATTTCCATGACAGAAATTAGGTAGACTTTTCTGGAAATAGGATCAGATTATTTTTCTGATGTGTCTAAATCTAGTGATGTTGGTTTTTGGAATTCATATGGGTAACAGTTGGCAGTACTCAGACAGATTTATGGACCCTGACAACACCCAGATGTACACCAGGAAGAGCAGACAAGCAGCAAAGGCTGCAAGTGAATATATAATGAAAGTCAGAGGATACGGTTCATGAAAGCAATTGAAGATATTTGGATGAAAATCCAGTGACCTTCCTGCCATTGGTTCCTTTTGACAAGTGGCAGACATTGGTCCTACCCCTCCTGCCACCTTGCTGCATGTCTCACAAACACGTCGAGCTGTAGAAATGAAACTGTCAGGGAATTTCAGCCCAATCCATTTAGGAGTTAACTCATGGGGCATGTGCATTTTATTACAGCTAGTTTCATGTTGTGATAATGAGCAGCCATGTGGCATTGCAACCTACTCCTTATTTAGAGCATAAAACAGCTTTATTCCTGCAAGGGCAGAGCCAAGTGTTTTACAAGCAAACAGTCTGCACATTTCGAATGAGCTGTTTCTATAATTCTAGCACTTTATAGTAAGAACTGAATAGCATAATTATAGGTAAGGAAGTGGTGCTGTTGGGAGGAGATGATGGAAGTGTTTTTCAGTAAACAAGCAGAGCTGAAAGCTTGCATCCTTCTGCTACTGAAGCTCCACAATGTCCCCTGAAGCCGTTGAAGGAAATCTTTGAAACTTAACACACAATGAGCATATCCTGGACAGAAGCATGTAACATTAAATGGAGTTTGAGTGTGCCTGGCCCATAATTAGCTAAGAAGATATGGACAAGAGTCCTCTGACTGGAGCTCAAGGATGGCAGATGGCTGCAGCCCTCTGCAGAGTAAGTAGCTCTGAATAGATTACTTTGGAAAATGAAATAAAAATCAGTAAGAAGTAGGGAGTGACAGGGTTTTTCTTTTTATTGCTACAGCAGCTCTGGTTTGAATTGATAAGATAGTTATACTGAGCTGTTTTCTTTTCACACTGAGGAAAATTTGAGGAAGGCTGTTCTGTGGGCCTGCACAGGTGCTATGGGGTCTTGTCTTGTATCCAGTAAGAAATATTTTAACAATCACTTGCTCCTGCACAACATATAAAAGGGATTTTTGTTTATTTGATAATACATATTTATATGGAGAGCATGAAACTAAAAACTGTTATTTGGACACGTCTCAAGATATGCTATGTAGACAGACAATGTAATATATTGCATAAAATGTTGCACCAGTTGCACTGCAACCCATGGTACTCCTCTCTGAAATAATTTTTTCTCATCACTATCTCCAGTCTCATTAGTAAGAAGTTAATATGAATATGTTTATAAAGTGCAGAAGAGGTTTTTCAGCGGTGTGAAGCAATTATGTATAATCCACATTGCACTGGGCGTTTATCCAGCCGGGTTGTAGGCAAGTGCCATATGTCATTTCCCAAGTACATGATACATCATTGCTTGAGACCCAAGCATATTTCACACACACATTGCCCATCCATTTCTTGTTTTTATCTGTGTTTTCTGCATGTTTCTCATTGCAAGTTCTCTGCCTTCTGTTCTCTTTGGGAATCACTTTGATGATTATGGATGGATGCTATCAGCACAACCAAGAGTGGAAATGATGCCATATCCTCATTTAATGTGAAATTGAAGATTGTGTTTCTGAGATTGATCTGTTATGATACCCAGAAGAGTTCTGCAAACCCAAGGAATAATACAGTTCCTTCATTAGCAGATTAGAAAGAATATTCTTCAAAGCAGTTGCTGAAAAGAATAGCTTTTTTCCTCTGGTGTACATTTTCAGGTGTCTGGTATATTATATAAGATAAAGACATAACAGTTCTGGTTTATCTGCCTATTTATTCCTCTTGCAAAATTCCTCCTTAAGAAAGTTTGCAGTTCATTTGAAGGTTTATTACATGATGAATGACCAAGTGATTATTTACTTCTCAATCACCAAATAAATCCATGAAAATGGACCAAACAAACAGGACTATGACATTTTGAAATGGAATTGTTTTGCATTGAAATCACAGTTGGGTTTCTGCATGGGGTATTCCACTGAATCTTCAGTAAAATACACTTTGTGGATATGCTTGACTGAAAAATATGATGAATTACCATTGCAATCTTGGAGACAGAATCCTTTAAACCAGTAACTGTGTGGTGAGTATTTTCTGCCAAGAGACTGGAAATTCAGATTCAGTTCTACCCTTTTCAGCAGGGTCAAACCCGTGTTTTCTGGTTTTCCTCCTCTCTGTTCGGGTAAGCCTCTGACTGACTGTTTCACTTTGCATAAATAATTACCCAGTTCCTGAATCTGGGATTTGAGGTGCTTTCTTGAAGGTAGAATGTGATTCTTACAGTCTGGCTCCATGGCTAGAAGATCTTGTATCATCACCAGCATCACCCTCCCAGCTGTGCTGTGGATGTAGCCATAGCAGTGTGGCCAAAACTAGCAGGTTCACTGGGCATGTAGAGGCAGTTTAGGGAATGGCTGAAAACATGAACTGTCCTTATTAGGTAATTTGTAAAGATTTGGTGAGTGCAGGGAGGTGCCTATGTTTGAGATTCCTGCTGATGCTGCCAATTATACCCATTTGCAAGGTACAAAATACTTGAATGAAAGAAAGAAATGTTAATGGAGTCTCACTTCACAGTTTTGAATGGACTTCATATTAATCTTAATATTGATTTATAGTAGTTTTCTACTAAAACTTTTAAAATCAGGTTCAAGGAAAGTACAG
>VYZR01095658.1:0-11938 GCA_013400675.1 Oxylabes madagascariensis
TTTGGAATCTGTAATTCAACCCCTCATTGGGACATGGCATCTCTTTCCCAGAGGGTATAACAGGAATCAACAACAAACGGGTGTAAAGAAGCCAATTTCCCTTCCGGTCCCTCAATTTGCACAATGCTCTTTGATGTCTTGGCCAATTTTGTCCCCCGACACCTGAAACCTTGCCAGCCATGGGTTGCAGCTCCCAGTGTGATGGCCATTTGTGTGGTGGAATGAATGTTACATATTATCCTGTGTCCATCATCCCTCGCAGCTGGACAACGTCCTCTTCCTTCTTAAGCACACACCAGATCAAAGGCTTTTGTTCCCCCGCGACCTCAGCCCAATAGACAGAAAGATCAATATCATCATGAGGTCTGGGCGCTGATGGCTATAAATTGGGAATTGGAATAGCTTTCACTATTACTTGACCTTTAGAAAGGAAGAGGGGAGGATGGACACAACATGCCAAGAAAACGATTCGCTCTGGCTCGGATGGTAAAACTCCAGGAGTGATCTCAATCTCAGGGGGTGTGTGTTTAGAATCCCCAATAACAAGGTACTTACTGTCAGGCTGCTATAGGTTGGTCACCTGTCCAGGGTCAACGGTGACCACTTGCCAGTCCGGTGTGTCGAAAAGCATACCTGTTGTCAACTCAAGCCTAAATGTCTCACTTATACTCTTAGTTGTTATCAACCCTGAGGATTCCTTAGAGTCCCATACCTTCCCAGAATTGGGTTGCCCCACAACCCCAACAACCTGGTGACCTGTCCCATTTTTCTCTTCATGTGGGACAGGTTTGCACTCCCCCTGTCGAGCTGTTCACGGGTTTAGGGTCTTAAAAGGCCAAGAGCATTTTTTTGTTATTACAAAGGTGTTTATTATATAAATGCCTCAGTCTTGAAGGCAAGAGTCCTAAGTATGCAGTCTTAATAAAAGTTACAATACTTATGGCCCCAGTGAATGCAGAAGCAACTTAACAGAGAGTCCTGACCAGGGGGGAAAACAGAATAACAAGGAATCCCAGACCAGGAGGGAAGACAGATTGACAAGGGGTTCTGGCCACAGGGGAAATCAGGCTGGCAGGGGATTCCGGCTGCAGGGAAAGACAGGTTGGCGAGGGATCCTGGCTGCAGGGAAAGACGGGTTGGAAAGGGGTCCCGTTCTTAAGCAGCGTTCCCTGCAGCAGCGGCCAAAGTGGCAGAGGCTACTGCCATAGCGGCAGCAGCCACAGCAGCCACAGCAGCACCCCTTATGCAGCGGCAGCAGCAGAAGCAGAAGATGCACCCCCCAAGTGATATAATACCTGACAAAGTCCTAGCAACAGCTCCCTGGCAGAGCCCCATTCTCTATTGTTGTAGATGGCAGAAGGATGGACCGATCAATTGAAGGATTGATGATCTAAGCCATTGGCCCTGAAACGGGGGATTTTTATTCATAAACTCTAAATGCATATTCATATCCTTATCTATAGGTTGTCCAATTAACTAAGAACACACTTCTAAAACATTCTCTCTACACCAATCTAAGCCTAATTTTGAAAGTACGTAAAACTACAAAAAACTACGAAAATTGGTACCAGACCTCACACAAAACCCTACGCATGTAGCATATCTATTAACATAAAAGATTCTATCATATAGCATATCTATTGACGTAAAAGCTTCTATTTCATTCACATAAAGATTGTACCGGCTCTATCTAGTACTGTAAGTGATGTTCTAAAATGTTTTTGTTATGTCTAAAGCTAAACTACAAGGCCTTAGGGCTCTGGACTCTGTGCTAGCTAACTGTTTCTTAAGGCACTTAGAGTCTACTTAACTAGAGTCTAAACTTCTACTTCATATTTACGTGGCTTAATATATTTTAATTATTGTAAAGGCTTCAATGCAACCCCTGTATCTTTCTCTCCCCCTGGGTTCCCCAGGGGGGCATGCACTCCAACATCCTCCCTTAGTCTTTTGGAATTGGAACGTTCCCTTTCTCCCCCTCCCCCACCGCTCACCTATGTGTGTGGTGCTTTATTCTTAAAGGGACAAAAGCACATCACATGTCCCTCCTGCCCACACTGGAAACATCTGACCCTCCCCGTCACTGGTGGTCGAGGTGGAATGGTGGCTGGTGCTGCAATCCGGCCTCTGAGCCCAGGCCCTTTCCGCTGATCATCTGGGTCCATTATGGCTCGCTTTGTGCAGGTCTCAATGAGGAGATCCAGGGTTGGAGGTGGATCTACAGGAAGCCCCAAGATGATCCTCTTGCAGACATCGTTGGCATTGCTTTGTGCCACATCCAAGATCATCTTCTGTTGCAACTCCTGGTCCTCTGTCTGGTTTTCCACCACTGCATGAAGTCTATCTATAAAATCTAGAAAAGGCTCAGAAGGGGATTGTTTAATCGAGATATAACTCTGCCTAGGATCTTTAGTTGGCATGATCTGAAATGCCTTTTCGGCAGCATCCTTTACACGATTTAACATAGGCCGAGGTATTCCCCCTGCCTATTAGCGTGCCTCAGACCATTCACCTTCGCCGCTTATATGTTCAACTGTAATCGGATTATTTTGTATGTCAGCTGTGCAATCAGTGCTTTGCCAAGAGTTCAGGAAGTAAATCATGAAGCAATTGTTTCCATGTTCTTTCCCACAGAATATATTTTGCGGGGGTGAGAAGACATGAAAACAAATCCTTTAGGTCACTAGAGATCAGTACATTTGATGAAAAAGTGGCCTTAAATAAGCCTTTAAAAAATTCACCTTTTCTACCAAATTCTTTCTGAGCTCTGCAAAGCTCCTTTTTATTTTGATATGAAAAAGGTTCCCATTTAGGATGGTGTGACCTGCGATTGCATGTAACAGGAGCAGCAAAAGGAATGGCTTCCACTTCCAGGTCCAGGCCCCCAGGCCAGCTACCTCCAGGTTCCAGACTGTGGGAACCGGCAGTCAGAAGGGGGGGCAGAGCTACATGACCAAGGGGCAGAAACCTGGACGGAGTTACCAAAGGGGGCGGAGATTCCTAGTGACATCATGGGGGTGTGGAGCAATGGGAGGAGCCATGGGTGGATACAGGGGCAGGGTTGGGTTGACTGACACAGGGGGAGGAGCCGAAGGGGCTGACACAGAGGAAGGAGTGGTACCTGGGGGATGGGAGGGGTTAGGTGACAGGAAGGGGTTGGTAGGAGGGGAGCAGACAGGGAGAAAGGGATTGTGGGAAGAAAGAGCACATGGTCAAGATCAAGCCATGTGGCCTCAGCCATCATGTCCCCCCAGGGGCCATTTTGTAGGGTCGAGAACAAAGGACCGTGAGGGCCAAACTGAGGATTTTCAACTGGGGAAAAGGGATTGGAACCAGGGTTTGGGGAAGGGTTTCTGCCAGCCAGTGCCATGCTGGCAGAGCTTAGGTCCCGAAAGGATTGTAGGGGACTAGGAAGATGGTAGCTATCCTACGCTTTTACATCTCTGCGGGTTGCCTCCTGCAATCTGCCCAGGTTAGGGGAAGAGGGACCAGGGTAAGAGGTTTGGGGAACAGAGGCTTCGGGCATAGCTGTGGATGGCTGCAATGCTGTTTCTCCAATTTTCCTCTCTCTTTCTCTTTTTCCTGGTTTCTGACCACCGATTGAATTTTCGCAAACAAAGAATAGAATTTATCTCAAGAAGAATCTCCCTTTGTGGTCAGCCCTGTCAATACACTCCCTACTGCATCCCAAAAATTCACAGTTCTAACCTCTTTCAAATCCATTTGTGGAAAATGAAGAAATAACTGTTATAAATGAAAACGCCAATTTTGATAATAATGATTTATTATGTAATTAATAATAATAAAATTTAATGAGCCACGAAAATGAATTTAGGCAGCACCGAGCCCGGGAGCCGGCACGGGATGAACTACCAGCCTCATGCACTAGGCATAGACCCTCGACAGTTCACCACCACAGGGAGTTTTGGATACATTTTTATACTGTTTCAAAGGAGGGGGTAGTTACAATGGGTCTTTTGGGGTTTAATGTTTCTTTATACAAATTCATAGTCCGGGGAGTACATGGGTTTTTGGAAAAGTCCTTCGGGCACACAGGTACGGAAGATGATCACGTCTCGGGATGCCGGAGTCCAGGTGTCTTTTTGTCCATGAATCTCTGTATTCTCGGAAATCCTCCTCTCGTCCATGAATATCAAAAAGCCGATGCTTTAGATTTCCAGGAAGGCCTTTCTCTCTCTGCTGGGGGAGACGCCTTCATCGATGATGGGAAGGTGTCGGCTCCGGAGATTCTCCACGATGGCTGAAATTTGCATTTGTTTGTGCGGTGTTGTCGGTGTTGTCTCCTAAACAAAGCTTTTCTGCCTGGTTATCTTTTTGGTCTCTCTTTTCAATTGCAAATGCTTATGGGAAAAACGGGTGTCCCTGCTTTCTCCTTCTCCTGACTATGAATCCCTACATTCTATATACTACAAATAATTATAAAACACGAATTATCCCACACTATTTATAACATAACCATCTCACAATCCTCTTTAACAAACCCTTTGAAAACCCCATTTTTCCTCCCACTAGGATTTCTCCCAGTTGGAGGTACACTTCTCTGTGTTGTGCAGTCAGGCGGGCATCCATTCTTGCCTACACAACAACTAACCCTCCCTTCCTTGCAGTAAAAAAAAAAAAAAAAGAAAAAAGGAAAAAAGAAAAAAAACAAAAAAAACCCAGGAACCCATCCGGGGGTATGCAGCCGACTCAGCGGCTCCCCTGGTGCTGTGCGGCGCATCCGCCACGTGGCACCGAAACCGGGAGAGACCTCTCTGGTGCTGAGGGGCTGCCTCTCCTTCCCCTGGTGGCCCATCGTGATCAAAAGCGGGCTGGCTGGGCACAGGTGTTGACATTCCACAAACTGTAAAAATCCTCGGTGCCGCGGGCTGCGGCGAACGACGAAAGGTTCTCCGGCACGGTGGGCGAGTGGCAGGCGGCCCCCCGAGGTGTCACAGACGAGCACATGGCTGGCAGCTGGCAGCTGGCACGGGCAGTGCGGGCGGGCACGGGTGGCGCAGGCGGGCTGAGCATGGTCTGATCGCAGCGAGCCGCTCGGGCTCGGTGGCACGCCGCAGCAACCCCCAGGCAGCCGTGCAGCCTATGGCGCGGCGGTGGCCATTGTGTGAGCTCGGCAGGCGGGGGCGGGGCGGCTCATGCGGCGGCTCTCTCCCACATAGCCGGGAGGTGCGGTGGCATGGCTCTTCTCCCACGTGGCTGGGGGGGGGCGGCGGAGCAGCTCTTCTCCCTTCGCCGTGGTTTCTCGGCTCTCCGAGGCAAAGTCCTTCTGTCTGGGGTCTTATCGCCCCACAGGTGGGCGCCTGTTGACACCGGGGCCAGAGAATTCCAGCTAGCTCTCACCCCGGCCACGTGCCAGAAGTGGCTGCCCTCGGACTGCACGCAGTCCAAGTGGCAGTGCAGAGCAAAGCTGCTCTCTACAGCTTCTGTATAATGACGGTGTCGAGGTTCGAAGCAAGCGTCAGAGAAGGCTCTCTCAGAGGTCTTTATTCTCCAAGGTGGTGCAAGAGAGAGAGAGAGAGCAGGGTCCTGCGCTAACATTTAAACCGGGAGGCAGAGGGGGTGGGGCAGGTAGGTGATTGGCCCCAGGTTAACACAGGGCAGGGTCAGGAGAGGGGGACAAAGGGACAGGGGAGGAGATACCTTTGGACGGTACCTGAGTTATCGGGGGCAGGGGGGGGTAAGCAGGGATGAATCATTGGGATAAACAACTCCAAAACAGCTTAACAAAACCCACCACCACAGATTCTTTTTCTATCTTGGTCTTTTTTGCTGCTGGATCTGGCTTTGATCAGTCCTTATGCCACCACAGCCACTCAACAAACTGTTCTCACTGTGCCTTCCAAATTTTGCTTGCTCTTCACCCCTGNACAAGCAATAATTTATGGCTTATCTGGATCCGGTTCTCTATTGACTACTGAACAATGCTTTTGACTGACTTCTTCAAAATTAATGTCTCAGTTGTTTTAAATTCTCCTTGCTAAAATTTAAGTCTCATACTTCTCACACTATCCACTTCTATTTCTGTAAGTCTCCCCAGTTTTTTTTTCACTTATTATTTCACCTCTCTTCTTATCAGCCCCATTTATTCCTCATAAAATAAATCCAAGGTTTTATTTTCAATGATAGACAAAGCTCAGAAAGACACACACCCGCCTTCATTCTGCTTTGGATAATACTCTTCTTTCCTGGTTCCTTCTACTTTTTTTTTTTCCCCTCTTTCATTTTAACCCGTCAGGCTGTGTAGGAGAGCACAGAGTACAGAACCTGAAGCAGAAGAAAAAATCACTACAGTTCCCAAACCTCTGAGATCCAGCAGACTGATGGCATTCTATGGACAGAATTATGAGAGGAGAAGGTGCCAAGTATTTAAATAAAGGAAAAAAGTAAACTAACATTCATATATTCCACGCCAGTTTATAATCTCTGGCTTTACAAATATTAAGAACAGAACTGTCAAAAGAGAAGATTCATGGGCTGGCAATCTGATCCCCTCAGCATGGACTGGGTACAGCAATTCTTAATTGCCACTGAGGTAAGCCTGAGAAGATTCAGAAGAGAAGTTCCTGTGCAATGACATTTAGTGGAAGTTGTGGATGGGGGAATGTAAAGGATATATAAGATTAATTTAATATTGATGAGAAAATTTAAGATGAGGCTTGGTGAATTAACTCTAGATGCAATCTGAACTTTTATGACGTATAACTAATTACACAGGCAGTAAAAAAAAAATTAAATTGATTATTTTCTTTGACTCTTTAGTTCTAGGATTAATGTGTAATGTGTAATGCAAAATATTTGCTTCCATTTTATTTAAGCAAGAATGACTTTTACAAGGCAAAACACCTAAAGTGAATTTGGAGATGAAGAAAATGTTTTTCTCCTCTTCAGACTGGCACTTTGAAGAGACAGAATTGAGACTGGAAATATTTTACTGCCACAAATAAACCATCATGACTGAAAGGAGAACATAGGATCAATGAAGAATTTCTTTTTCAATATTTCCTCTCCAAACTCCCAAGATGAATCTCTGCCACTGCCACTGCATTTCTGGTGACCCACAAGGTTTCATTAGCACATGGATGAGACCCCTCAACAACCAAACCAAGGGCAAATACAGACTGTGGAAACTCCTCCCCAAAGATTAAACAGACTTTCATATCAATTGAACACAATATTTTCAAGCATCCCCTGTTAATGATTACCATGCAAGTGTCTTCCTTGCTTTTGGAGCTCTGTTGCATTTAGCAGATTTCTCTAGATCTGATTGCAGAAGATTCATTACACAGGGAATGCCCAAATACTCGTTTCTAATATTTCCTGACCTTGTGACATTCTCTGACTGCTTCCATAATATAACTATATGATCTCCTGACTCACTTTATTGATCTGCTCTTTAGTGTTTTAATGGGAACAGGAGCGAGGTGCCTTCAGCTGCTGTGGAGCTTCATCAGCCCAACATTCCTGCCTGCACAGGAAAGTTCAGTGCAGAGCCTCCTCATAGGCTGGCACAAACACACCTGGTCACTCCAATTCCTCAGTCATGCTGTGCCAGTGCACATGTGGAACTACCAGGCTTCACATCAAAATCTCAGAGGCCTTTGCTCATTTCCATGGTGCATATCTGAGGAGAAACTTGGGAAAAAAAACCCTTAAGTTCTGTATTCCTCAGCAGAACAGAATCAAACCTGTTTGTCCCCCTGTGTCAGCGATGGGGAAGACAGAGAAGCACTGAATTTTCTCCACTTAATTTAAGTGTTGGGTCTGATCTGGGAAGGGGCTTTTTGGTGTCTGCCACCATCCACGCTGCTCTCAGGGTACAGAGCTGCACTTTCAAGAGCAGTGTCCTGATTTTGCTCCCACAGGAATTAGGAAAGCATCTATAATATTGACAAGGACTCTCAAGAACCACCCCTGACAACCCTGTTTGGGAAACACGAAGGTTGTGACAAATTAGTCAAGGATAACATCTTCATTTCCTGCCCACCTCTTACCTCTGGGGCATCTACATTTCCACAGTTGGTTGATATTCTGGAGCTGCAGAAAGTGATTGTGACTTTCTCCTTTAACTTTGAAATATTCAAATAGTGGCTGGTAATTTTATTTTTCAAAATTTCAATACATAAGCATTTATCTCAAAGACTGAATAAAACGATTCAGGTAACCTTAGAATGTAGATAGCTCAGCAGTAACTAATTTGCTATCTTTGATACACCAGAGGTGAACAGATTAAGCAAGCTAGTTTGCTATCTACTAGATAAGAGAGGAATGTATTATCATTTTCTTTGACTAGTATCTTGTGCAGGTAATTATACTTCTCCTTTGCACATAATTAAAGTGAAGGTTGATTTCTATTCATTCTTCACAGTGGTAAAATTATCAAGTTACTTCTCAACTAATTATTTTCTGTAGTATAGCCCTGTTTCAGATCGCTGTCACATTCCATTTAGCAAACACAATAGAACTGAATAAGACTTAGCACAGTCTGGGACTTGTATACTATTAATTTGTAGGGGAAAAAATCTTTAGATGGATGCTATCCAAACTGAAAATTAATTTCATTCTAAAACATCCAATCACTGTGTTGGATTTTCTTTTTCCCCAAATCTTGCACAGAATCTTTTGTCTTTTTACAATCTCTATCTTTTGTTTGTTTGATTTGTCCTTAACTTGTTCAAGTTCACAACATTTTTCTGGCTAAGATTCAGTGAATGAATTTATGCTGAACTTTTTTTTCTGATTATATTAATTGCAGAGGAGCTACACCTTAAGGCTCTCAGGATGCTAAATATGGAGTGATCTGTGTTGGCTGAGATTATTTTATTTGAGATACAGGCAGAAACACCACCATCATTGTGATTTGTGGACAAGTAATCATGCAGAATAAATGGGCAAGATATCCCTACATTATCAACACATGCAATTGTTGGTTGAAACCACTTGTTAGAACAGCATTTTCTTTTATATTTTGCTTCCTTCCAGAAGCACTTAAAGGACTCTGATTGAAACTGCTGTCATTTGCAGAAGGAAAATGTAGCTCCTGCTATTATTTTCCATCTTTCCATTTAGCATCCTCTTGAAACAGCTCTAAATTACATGGTCTACCCCAGTCCTGATTCTTAGATTTTATGTCACCCTATTTCAATGGTTTTCCCCTTTCTAACAGTAAGAACAAAACATAATTACTGCTCACATTTTGCAGGTGTCAGTCTTAAAGCTATCCTTCAGCTGCTATCACTTGTGATTTTTCTTCTCCTGTTCATTGTCCTGCTTGGTCATTGTGGTTCTTTGTTGTGTTTCAAAAGCCCAAGTTCTTCACATCATTTTTTCTGCTCAAATGTAGTTCTTCTCTGCCAATTGGATCAATTTGATTTTATTACAAACCACTCAGAGCTGGATTCTCACCTCTTATCCCAGAGTAACTCCACAGAAAATTCTTTTTCCTTACTTCCCTTAGCAAAAATTGGAGTAGAAAATCCCTGTCCTTTTTACCACCTTTATTTCTTTCTTTTCCTTTCACAGCCCTGAGATGCAGTATTTGTCTGCACAGTCCTTTATCCGAGCTAGACACTAACAAATTCCAATTCTCCTCCTCCACTGCTCTATCCCTTCAGACACACCTTGGGAATTTGAGATTTTCACATGACTGTGATCAATCTCTGCCCCAGTCCTGGCCACTCCAGTCATCTGGCATTTCTGTGCCATGAATTATCTTTAATTCTCCTTTATTTCACTCTGTGTTATGATAATTTGTTTTTATGTCTCAAAGATCTGATTCCCTTTGCTCCCCTGTCTCCTGTGGCTTTTTGAGTTCTTTTCCTTGCACACCAGGCAACGTTCCTTGAACATCCTGAGAGTGCAACCTGCCTCTGGAAGCTCCCATTTCCAGCTGGAAAATTGGGATGTTTGCAAATTACAGAGCAAACCAACCCACCTTCCCTATGACCCCCTAATTTATGACTCACTTATGATAAAAATAAGAACTTAAAGCCAGGAACTTCCCTCAATAACCTGTTTTTTCCCCAGGTAATTTAATGCCCAGAACACCGCTGGACAGGCAGCATGGAAGAATTAAACCAGGTTATCAGCACCAGCAACACGCACTTCCCAACCCCATGTGGTCATTATGCTTCAGGCACAGCCCATTCAGAAACCATATTTAAACTGAAATAAACCATATTTAAAATAAAATAAAAGGAGCAGAGTTCTGTCGCCATTGCTGCAGGCACTGACCCAGCAGAGCACTTGAGTACATCCACAGCCTGATTGATTTCAGTGGAACTATTATATGCTCAAAGTTCCTCATGGATTTGAGTGTTTTGATGGATTAAAGCCACAATCTCCTGATTCTGATAAAACTGGCCAGTGCCTGTAAAGTTCCTCAGACAGGGTTTTGAGAAGCTATGATTGTTCACTGGGACATGGATTGTGATCACCAGTTTGATTACACAGCTGACATTCAACTATCCAAAAATAACTTTTCTGTTCTGGAGGTAATACCTAGCAGTAAAAAAAAAAAAAAAAAAAAAAAAAAAAAAAAAAAAAAAAAAAAAAAAAAAATCCTCCAGTCCTGTTATCCCTTTTAGAAGGAGTGCCCAGGACGGCACGACACAACAATCCCTTACCTAAGCTAGACAAAAGAAGTTTTGTCCTCCTCAAACTTAGCAAGTTTATTTTACAGAAATTAAAGAAACTGTCTAGGTTCCTACTTAGAAAATGATCAATTAAGAACTGCATTTCAAAATATGTTTTTGTACCTGGCATTTTAAATGGCTTTTATTAATGCCTGAGCTAGTCCTTTTTTTGCTTTTTCCTTAGGGGTACTGCACACGTCTGATTTTGTTCTACAAGAAATAATTTTGAATATAGGAGAGTGAAATGAGAAAATATTCTATCCTTTTCACACCTGAAAGCAAACAAATGCCATCTTTTTTTGGTTTCTTTTTTTAAAAAATCTAAAAATAGATTTAAGAGATATCTCTCTCAAAAGAATTCTGTCCATGGATACTGAAACTGAGTCATTCAAGTTCGCAAATGAAAATCCTCTAAGGCACAGGAGAGCAGAGCTCAAAGACTGAGCAGCTGTCCAGGACAGGAATTTCAGTTCAGAGGAGAAAAGAGGCACCACAGGGTGGGCACTTCCTGGGCACTGGTGCTGCCTGTAGTGCTTTGCTGGGACCCGTGCCAGGTGCCAAGAGCTGAGGTCACTGCAGGGACACTGACCCTGCCTTGATGCCTTAGGATTTTCAGCTTTTCTATTTTTCATATATTTGTAACCCTGCAATTCTTTAGTGTATAACTCTAAACTCCATACACAGTGTGAGCTGCTGCTTTCCCATTTTGATCAGACACAACAATTCCTCTCCAGGCCTGGGAATCAAGGACACCTCACTGCCTCAGGCTCTGAGAGATGTAAACAAAAGAGAGTTGAGAGGAGCAAACTTGTGGTAAATGACATCATTACCTGAAGCTGTAATTGGAAGATTAACCCCCAATAAACAAATGGACCAAACTTATAAAAGTGTGAAAACTCATGACCTGTGGTTCATTTTTGGGTGTAGCCCCTGGGGGGCTTTGTGTGCCCAAAATGTACCTGAAGGCCCTTCAATAAATATAACTGCTTTTTATTCCCTTAATTTTGTCTGGCCTCTGTTTTTATGTAGCCCCAAAAGGCATCAGTTTCACTCTGGGACAAACTGCCCTCCCTCATCCCTGCAATGCTCTGAACACTGCAGAGGGCAGAGCACAAATGAGCACTGCAAGAATTGTGCTTCTGTGTTATAAATAAATTAGCCAATTTTTAATAATAATGATTTATTACCTAAATTATTGAAAAATTTTTAATTAGCCACAATAATACATTTGGACAACACCGAGCCCGGGGGTTGATGAGGGGTGTCCTAACAGAGTCCAGCCAAAG
>VYZR01095662.1:24413-37636 GCA_013400675.1 Oxylabes madagascariensis
CTTCGAGGCTCTGTCAGGGACTCGGTACTTTGTGCACTGCACATCTGACTCCCATTGTTATTATTTTACATGGAAACAGGGCTGGGGTCCTAGGTGTACTAATGGCATGGCAATGAAGCCAAGCACTTGCACAAAGGGCAGAGTTTTGGGCCATATTCAGAAGGTGCAGGATGCAACACATGAGATTATCCTCTTCATTTGTATTTCACGGTGGTGTGGGTGGTTGAAAGCGACAAGTTTCCTGCACATATAACATACATACTGAGGTACCTCTGGCTTGGTTGCAGAATATTTTAATTGCTTTTTCACCTTGCATCATTTGAGGAAGCTGCAGATTGCATCCCTGAAACCAGATGTGAGCATCCAACCTCCACCTGCTCTTGCTCCTTTCCATTTAACCATTCCTGTTTACAAGGGGGTAGCCAGCCAGCAAAGTGCATCTGTGCGTGCAAATCCCTCCTCTTTGGTGGAATTACATTGGGGATGAATTCGGCTCATTGCGCTTGCTTGAAAGGACCCAAAGGGTGGCTCCTATCACATCTCGTGGCTACCACCTTTGGCCAATATTAATCATGATTCCTGCACAGTCAGCAAATTCTTTGGGAAGAAAGAATCTGCCCTTAGTCCCCATGCATACTACGAAGGGTGTTTTCAGCAGCGTGCAACTGTAATCAGTGGATCTCAGCCTGGCAATTTTAATCCCCTGCTGTCTAGTTTGGGGCTGCTTGTTATGCAGCCAGCATTCACTCAACATAATGGTTGCTACCTGCCAATGTGCTTTGAGGGATATTGTTAGCATTAAATTTGCCATTTACATTTTCATGTTTGACATAATTGAGGAATGAATGCTCTTATGAAAATTAAACTTGTGGTCCTCCTGGACTATTGTAACCCTGTTAAAATGTAATGCGATTCTTGATGCGTCTTCTTTAGGTTTTTATTAAATAGAATATCCGTATGACTAATTCCCCTGGCCTAAATGTAGGCTGGGAAGCAACATTATTGATAGGGCTGAGCACAAATGGCCCTCTATACTCAGCCTCTAATGGCCTAATAATGCATTATACTTGAATCAGAAATACTTTGAGTTGTAGTGCTTATTGCCATTATTGAAAACACCTGGATGCTCCATTCATCAAGGTTACATCAAAATGGGCCCATTTGTTTATTAGTCTGTCAGTAAACATCTTTATTTAGTTTCATGTTCCTCTTCTCTCAGTAACATCAGAGAAGACAAGACCATGTAGTGTATCTTTCTGTGGTTTGCCATTATTAGTTTTCCCTGAAAAAGAAAGATAATTAAAAGTTTGGATGGCTTCATGAAATAAACATTTTTCTTTGCAATTGTTCTTTTTTTCTTTTCCCTTTTAGAAAAGGAGGTTAAAGAAAAGCCATTGGGTATATAGTCAGGATGACCAAATTGCAAAACAAGCAGATTTGCCAGACTAAGATTTTAATGCATATTTTATGGCAGGTAGCCTCTGGAATATTTTTGTCCCACTGCTACAGCTCCACTCTGCCTGGAAGAGTTTGCTGTCCTGGGAGGATGCTAAGGGACAAAGAGGTACAGCTGCTGGGCATTGCTGGTGTTCACAGCCAGGCATCTTGCACGAGGGAACCCATGTCCAGGCAGGAGTTTTAGGTTTGGAGCCACGATGTAGTTCTATCTACAGACACTCTAGTTCATTGTAAGTGTGTCCCTTTAGAGCTTTTGCCCCTCTTCTTTCCCCCACTAGCAAAAGGATGAACTAGTTTAGGTTTGCCAAGTGCTTTTAGGCTGGCTAGGTCTGAGGAAGGAGGCCCCATTTTCCATCCAAAGAGAAAAGGTTGTTGAAATATTTTGGCCCTGTAAAACCCCATCTCTCTCAGACTAGCTGAAATATTTTTTCTCTGTCAGAAAATGTTAGCTTTGACTATTTATACAGGTTTTCTTCTGGAAGGAGAGACTTTAAATATGACATTTTTGATTTCCATTTCAAAACAGAGAAAAGATCAACACTTTAAAGTCAAAAGTTTCGTTGGGTTTTTTTTAGCAATGTTTTGCTTTGACATTTTCCAATCAAATTTCTCCGGATTCTGCAGTTCTGAGAAGATTGTAGCTGGAAATCTGATGCAGAGCAGACAGCTCCAGCACCACTTTGGATGTGAACTGAGCTCCAGCTGAACCAGAGCTTTCCTTAGTTCTTGCTGGAGAAAAGATATTATTCTTGAGAGTACTGCATTATCCAGTGTTTGATGCCATCCATGAAGCATTTGTTCCTAGGCTATAAAGACAGGCACTCTCATGAATGTGGTTGGCATTTATGTCTATGAATTCAATTATACCTCCTCAGCCCTGCTCCTTGTTACTTAAGTAATCTGTCCTTCATGCTCTATCCCATGAAATCTAGTCTGTTCCCAGATCTGTGGTTGTGCTGTGGATCCTGCTAACCTGCTGCAGTGCTGGTGATCAGACCCACAAGGCACAACTTCTGGGGGAGGGAGGCATGGAAAAGCTACACTGTGTGTGTCAGTCAGTGGATTATATGAAACATTAGAAGACAGAGCTCCTGCCAGCTTATCTGGTCAATTTTTCAAGCAACCTTGAAGAGTATGACTGACCCAAATGGGGGTCACGCTATGGACTGGTTAGAAAACAACTGAGTTTTAATTTCTGGATTTGTTGTCCTTGTCATCCTAGACAGGCAGCAAGGAAAAGAGTTAATATTTCTGTGGTCTGCTTGCAGAGGGTTTGTTGCTATTATAGCTATTATAGCTCAGTGTGTGATTGCACTGATTTCAGATCATATTCCTGCTGCTAGTAGTAACAAATTGCTATAGTTGGTGTTTGAGGTATTCTGAAATACCAGGGCAGCTTTTGATGTTTAAAAACTGTCAGTTTTGTGCTATCAAGGACAACTTTCCTTCCCTTTTCACCTGTGGACTCTTCAGACACTGAGAAGAGGCACCACTAAACCTGAATCTCAGCTTCAGATTGTTGCTTGTGGCACATTCCCCAGTGCCTCACTCTCCAGTGAGAGAACAGGAATCAGAATTGCAGGGGCCTGATAGCTGCAGTTTAAAGGGATTGGCACCAAAATGTGCGATGTTATGGTCCACTTATGGCTTGGGTCATAGCTGGAATAGGATACTGTCAGTTAGCAAAACTATTTGGCAATTTTGACAGTATGTCCTTGAATTTATTCCCTTCCTGGATTCAAAAGCAAACAAAAAAGGAGTAATAGGATTTTCCTCCCTCATCAGGGAAATACCTATATGCTTCTGAGAGCAAATAAAGGGAATGCTGAGCAGGGAAAGGCCTGTGCTGAGTTTCATATAGGGTTTGGAATGGCATGGGAGCTAAGGCCGTGGTCCACACTTCAGGTCAAGAAGGAAACATGAGATTGGCATATGGTCTGGAGCCACGGAACCCAGATTATGTCATGCATGAGTACAGGGTGATTTCCATCTGAGAGAAGTGGGAGATACTTGAAACCTGAAAGGTGTTAGCTGATGCTACCAAAATTAATAGTTACTCCCTCTTACACCCTCTTGATCTTGCTACACAGAGCTTCTGGAGGACTGTTGTAGACCTAATTCTTTTTTTCAGACTCATGTTTCATGTCCATCCAACTCGAATCCTGGCAAGATACATTTCCTGCATGATCTTACTCTTTTGTTGCTGTATGCTTTATTTTCCCCTAAGTATAGGATAGAGCACACAGCAGGCAGAGCAGCCAGACAGCTTAACAGTATGAAATAATTCTGACAATCTACAACAGATCTCAGTATATTTGGGCTATTATTTTATTTTTGCAATATGTGTAATTTTGTTCAGAGCATGGGAAGAGAATTAGAAATTGAAAAACTAAAATCCTTAAAATTTATTGAAAGAAAAACCTTTCACTGAACCCTAGTAAAAAAAAATTATATTAGTATTGGCTTTCTCAATGCTCACATCTATTGAGTTTCTTCGATTATTAAGAGAAGTGGTGAATACTTGCAAACGAATCCATCGCTAAATCAATCTTCTTGTCCAGTCATTCAGGATCAGTGAGCGTAAGTTCCTGATGTTGGAAGAGGGAATGATATGGCAAGATATGAGGCAAGCGGTGCCACAGAGCAGTAAACACATCTGAAACACCTGCTATCAATTACTGCTATTTTTGCAGTGATCAGTTTCACAAAAAGGATTTGGAGACAGGAGCAAGGGATATTAGAGCTCTTCAACCACAAGTGGGAGAACAGAGAGTAAATTAGCATTTGTATTTAAAGAGAGACAGGCTGGATATGAATACAAAAGTGGCACACAGATCTTAGATTTAGAGCCAGCCTTGCAAAAATTGTATGAGCACATGAGCCAGAATTCTCATGTCCTACCATAGGCTTGATTTTTACAGCAAGGTTCTGCTTAATCACTGAGGCAATGTCCAAGAGTTACTTTATGATGCTTGTATCCCCAGTCATCTGTTCTGTTTGTGCTGCATATTGAGTTGTGTACCTTTAAGACTGGCTCTGAGAGTGAAGCAGAGAAAAAAGAAGCCGCAGTTTGTTTTGAGAAAACAGGACTCCCTCCTACACATTTTTTCTTCTGACAGTTGTTCGTCTGAAGCACAGACAGCGGTAGGACAGAGATCTCCTGTGCTTTTCGTTAATTTTAGCTAGCTAAGGCAGAAAAGTTCCCTAGACTGTTTTTTTAATTTTTCCTTTTTCTTAAGACTGTTTCTTAAGACTGTTTAAACCTGCTCCAGGCTAAAAAACCCAGAAGAGCACCAAGAGCTCACACCTGTGGCCCACTGGGGCCCAGGACCATTTCTCAGCACTAGAGGAACTAATAAGAGAGTAGGAAAGATGAGCTAACCCACAGCAAGGACTTTCTGACTTTGCCATCTCACTTCAGAATAACAAAAGGTTTTATTGTTTCATATTATTCATTCTTTATGCTTGTGGCCGCTTTGTTTGTTAAATAAATAGTTTTTTCCACTTTTCTCCAAGGAAATTCTTTTCCCAGAGCAGTTGGAGAGAGGGGCCGTTTAAGTTTGCTTTCCAGAGGAACCCCATTCAGAGGTTTCCTCCCAAATTTGCCCTAAACCAGGACAGATAAGAAAAATGAGTTGAATCTCTCCATATGCAAAAACCTATCATCTTCTCCTCTAATTTGAAGGTATTGGAAATCTGTAAGAGCATCAGATTTTAATGCAGAAGTTCACAGATATGTAGAAATAGTTTTTGGGTAGGTGGAAATACTCATCAGTCGGAGAGGCAGAAACAACCTAAACCTGAACAGATCATGTAAATTATTTTACCCTCATATGCACACATAAACTGGGCAGGCTGCTGATGGCTAACTGTTCTTTCAAGATGTAAACACCAGAGAATCTGGTCTCTTTCTTGTTTGGATTCAAGATAGTAGTAAAAGTATTCACCCAGAAAATAGGAGGCCAGAGCTTCCTGGCCAAGCGGTGCAGGGAGGTCTGCTTTCCAGCTGGATTCTCAGCCTGGTGCTGCCTCCTGTGAGTCAGGATCTGTGAGTTGGGTGTGGTGCTTTTCTCCAGCCTTGCTGGACCGTCTGACTGGCAATGAAGCTCCAGTCTACTGGAGTGCTTCCCAAGCAGCATGGCCCTGAGCCTCACTCACCCTCCTCGTTCAGTTCACATCCATGTGTCAGGAGAGGGTCAGAACGTGCAGCTTACAAGGTTTCTAGGGGCAGACATCCTCTGCTTTTGGTTTGTGGATGAGCACAGTGCACCCACTGATCTGGAGGGAAAGCAGGACCATGACCTGGTGCTCAGAGACTTAATCCTGGCCTGTGCTGACTACAGAGGCCTCCTTAGTTTAAACAAGCCCTGGATGAAAACCAGACACTTTGCTACCACCTCCCTGCTGGTTTCATCCTTCAAGAAAGCAGTGTGGACTGGGCTGTTTCTGCCCAAAGCCTCGTCTGGGAGACCTGGGCTAGGGAAAACCTTGCAAAGCTTCTTTGTATTTTGTTGTGGCTGAGGATGGGGAACCAAAGCCCCTTTCCCCAGCAGGTTTTGGGCCGAAGAGAGTTACGGTATGTCCTGATGCTCTAAGTCCAAGAGGAACGTGAGGCAAGCATGCTGACTTCAGTCTTGGCCACGGAGGTTAAAGCCAACGGGTGTTTCACCTGTCATTTTGACAGGCTCTGAAGCCGCTTTTGATCGACGAGCTCGGCGCAGTCAGTGTGAGATGATGACGGAAAGACTCTCCAGGGAGGCGCAGGTGCGGCTCGGATGTGCCGATTTTGGTGGTACCCAGGTGCTGCCGAGCCCGGGGGAGTTGGGTGGGTGATGCCCTAGGGATGGGGGCGGCCGTTCCCGCTGTCAGCGCTAGGTGGCGGTACCACCCCGGCGGAGGCCGGTCCCCGAGCGCCGAAGCCAGCGGGGATGCGGAATCCGGGATGCAGGATGCTCCCTCCGCCAGGCCGGGGGGATGCGGCCACCGGAACAGCCCGCATCTCCCGGGAGAAAAAAACCCAAAACCAAACAACCCAACCGACTGCGTCACTACTATTCGATCAGATCAAACTTCAGTAAGTGAGGGGTTTAAAAATTGCTTTTCCATCGCTTACCTCGGGCTAGAAGGCATCTGGTTTGGCACAGGCGACTGTAGTGAATACAATTAAAATTGATTGAGTGCAAATGTTTTAATTGTATGATGTTTTGTCATTGATAATGTCAATAAGCTAATTTAATTAAGGATAATGGGAACATGTTTGGGGACATTTAGGACCCATTCAGTCATAATGGGTTCAAAATGTCTCAGCAGAACCAAATCACAGGGGTCCATGGACAGTGCTTCCCCTGTGTCTGGGGTGACCATAAGCCATGCTGTGCTTACTGCTGGGTTCATGCCACAGGAAAGGGGGTCCCCAATTCATGCAGCAATAACTGTGTGTGGGGATACTGACGTGTCAGTACTTCCTGGGCAGCAGTGTCTCTTCCAGTTCCCTTAAAAATTCGTTGAGGTTCAGCTGTGTTCCTTCCCTTACCATTTCACTTATGGCCCCCGATCATTGTTGGCCCCACCAAGACCTGAGACTTTCTGTCCACAATGCTCCTGCCCTGGCTATCCGCAGCAGAGGGGAAGAGCCAGGTGGGGGCTATTCTGTCAACAATGGGACTCATTTCTATCCCCTTATCTGAATGTAATCTTAGTGTGAAAAACTTGACACTTCCATCACATGCTCAGCGTACTTTTATTTTCAGCTCACATTTTTCAGGGAAGTTTTCTGGTTTGGTTTGATTTTGGCTTGCTTTTCTTATCTTAATTTTTAAATTGGCTGATGTATCTGTGTATTTAATCATCTTCAGTGGACTTTTTATTTCTCCCAGTACACACAAGGATTAAATCATTATATCTCAACAATTTTCAGGACAAGTATTTCCACAGTTCAATGTGAAAAATCTGTGATGGGTTCAACCCTCTTCAAGACCAGCTGAAGGTGGGCAAAGAAAAGGAAGGCATTACAATACTGAGTCCCCTCTCTAGGGGTTTTCCATGATCTTACTGGAAATACTACTCTGGATTCTAGTAGCAAAATTTTGCGTCATGTTTTTCTCATGCAGCAGTTCATTTTGCAGCCCTCAGTTTCTTGTAAAAGCCCCTTTCCGGCCCCACACTGGCTGTTGTCCTAGACTTTCTGTTAGTCCAAACCCAAATCCTAGGTTAATTCACAAGCCAGCACAGTAATCCACTGAGACAAATGAGACTGCCAGTATGAGCTCTTAATTATTTTTTGAGATACTTTTGCAGGCACTTCAGCACTGTTGCTGGTAGGTTGTTCACTAGGAACCCTAATCCTTAACTTCAGTTTTCTGTAGACCAGTTTGCCTCGCTTCATCCCCTTCATGCCAAGCCCTATGTCTCGGATGAAGATCCTAACCTTTTGTGCACCTCTAACATTCTATCCCTTCCCAGGCTGCAGCTGCAGGTTTTATCATTCTAACATTAACCAATTCCTATGTCAGTCTGTTTTGAAATATTCAATGAAAATCTATTCAAACATACTGGGACCTTTTTGTCCTAGGAAAGAGTAATGGAAGTTCAATGATTATCCAGTTTGGCAACATCTTCCTAAGCAGTGCCTTGGTAAGTAATGTTTTGGTGAAGGCCCTGTCTTTTCTCGAGCAGATCATTTGTTCAAATGCGCTGCATTTCATGTAACAGTTAAGTTGAAATTTCATTAGAGTGGGGAGGAAGTGAATTAGCCAACTAGTAAATATGGGAAGAATAATCCAGGCTTTCCCACACAAGGAGCAAAATATTCAGTGGAGCTTTTGGAGTGGCCTGAAGTGTTCAGGGACATGTGTGTGACCCAGTGTTGGTCAGCAGCAGGTGGCCTCTAGCAGTGGCGATTCAGCAATCTGGTTTCATCTCCTTCGGGTCAGCCATAAATCTCAGTGACCTGTGAGGAGAAAACTAGATAGAAGTGCACCGCATTAGCAGCTGAGGACAGAAAATCAATATAAAGTCCTAGTATACTGGCAAACGAGTAACTGTCTAGAAATACAGTATTTTTTCCTTGGTGCTCTCTGGAAATGTTGCTGTTTCAATAAACTCTGACAGCAAACTATGAAAAAAATGGGGGAGAGAAGCTCTGTCCTGAAATCTCAACAGACAAAAATGGTGCTGTGATTTGAATGTATGAACTATGATTTGAATTCATCTTGTTATTTAGTCTGATCTAAATATGATTTACATAGCTGATCAACAAATAGCATGACTTTCTGTATAAATTAAGACTATACTCACTGGAGGCAAACGCATAAAGCCTGAGTTGCCTTCAGGGAACTCCTCAAACTTGTATGTTTTCCTTAGAGAACAATATGACTAATTGAATGAGATTTAGTGTTTAAGAATTACTTGTGTCTACAGACCGTCAAAGTCTATGATTTGCACTGGAATTTTTTTCTTTTTCTCTTGTACCCTGAGCAGGAACCTCTAAGTATTGGAACAAAAAAAAAGTGACTTTTTGATAGGTCTGTACCAAATTATATTAGGACACAGGGTTGATCGCTATGCATGACATCAAAAAAATTTCTTTGATGAGGAGGACAGACCAGTCAAAATAGATCAAGAATTGTTGCTTGCATACACAAGGACTGGTGTTATTTTATTTTACTCTTAGGAATTGCTACAGCTTAGTCACAGAAGTGACATTTAGGGGTCCAATGCAGACCCATTTGACACCAATAGATGACTAATTCTCTCATTTTGCGTGAAGCGAGTATTTGATTCAAGGCAGCAGGGAAACACAAAGAAAACCCTAAAGGGAATGTTGTGCCGTAAACCTGCTATCGAAGTCATATGAACCAAACCTTAAACTAAATGTGAAATTCCCATCCTGGATAGCAGGCACTACTTGAGTGTGAAATAAGTGCTGGATTGCTGCTGCTCACACAGCTGCTTGGAGGGACAAGGTGGTAGAGTAGTGCATCTCCCCATCCCCAAGCCTGCCTGAGCTGTAGCACTAAAATTATAAAGTGCTGCATCCAGACAGACTCACATACTTTGTGAAAGCTGTACTCATTCATGGCAGCTGAACTTCTGTCCTCTTAAGCACTCTTTGCAATCGGTATTTGTCCCTATGGTACTTGGCTCTGTGGATGCTCACTGAACACAGTGACTGGTGTGGTAAGGAACATGCCTGGTAGGCAAACATTGTATGTCTAGATCCTGACTGTGCTACTTTGCATTAACATACTCAGAAGAGGGGAATCCAGTTGAGAGAACTCATGGAGAAGTATCCTCTCATGCCTTTTTGACTTCTCTTCCTCTCTTTCCCCCACAGAGGGCCAGTGAGGATCTGTGTCAGTCCTGCCCAGCTTGCAACAAATTTGAGGTGTATGGTGACACACTTGAGCTCAGGCTGCAATGCAGAGGTGTCTCCTCAGGGCTGGGCAGCGGAATCGCCAGCAATGATAGTTAGATTTGTATGTCGGACCAAAGAGCTCACTGTGCGTTTTGGAAAACCTGAGACACTGAGCCAGAGCGAGCCATTAGGTGGGCCATTCATGGAGAAGCAGAAAATGTTGTCTCCCAGTTTCTTCCCCCAGCACTGACAACCTTCCCTAGGTACACTGTGAGCTAATTCCCTCCCTGCTTTTACACAAAACATGAATGTGGAGAGCATGACTTGGGTTTGCAGAGCTCAGGGCAGAAGGAAGAATTGCGGTTTAGGGTGGAAGATGGGAAGCCCTGCAGATCTCTTCCCCACAGATTCCCTCATCTTCCCTCATCACTGATCCTCAGTGGATCAGTGATCCATTGCTTTATGCAACGGAGATTGACTATCTTGGAGCCAAGTGGTTTCTACTCTTATTGGAAGAGCCTGGGAGAAAATTTTATATGAGGTAAACACGCATTTTTGCCCTATCTGTGGGTTCGACTATGTTTTCTTGGAGATGAGCCGTTAATAGGCATAGGAGTTTATCCAAGAGCTTTTATCTGGTGCAGATAATCCCTTAGATTACTTCTCTCCTCTCATCTTACTAGAAAGTATCTTTGAGACAAGTCCCTTTTCTGCACTTATCCCAAATGTACACTTATGTTCTTGTGAAGACAATGTGCCTTGTGATTAACTTCTACTTTTATGCTTTTCCTTTTTATTTTCTGATTTAGCTGATTAACCACATACTTATTTTATCTTCTCATTACCTGAAGGAGTTATGTATTCTACTCATAGAAATTTAAGGTCAAGTATCAAGTCTGTCTACTGTGAGTTTCTCCCTGCATAAATATTTTACAATGAGCTGAAAATGGCACAACATCGTAGAAAAAAGGAGAAATTTAAGTTAGGTTTATATTTATCCCTTTAGGAGAAAAGTAACAATCAAGGGAAGTTGAATGCTTTAAGCAAGTTTAGTATACTGAGTGAAACAGCTGTTGGTATTTAATATTGCTTTATTTACTTCTTTCACTCATTTGTGCCTTTGGAAGCCAACTGACCTTTTCTTTAGTGTAAATTTCTGGGCATGAAATAATATTATGGTGATGAAAATAGCTGCTGCTCACTTTTATCAGAGAACAGGAACAAAAAGGATTTAAATGCACGTGTAAAAAGCTCAGTGATGAACCCATTTGCCAAACTTTACACAAGTGCTCTTCTTTCAGCCATGGCTTTTTATAAGATCTGATTTTGCATCATATTTCCACAAAATAACTCCTTCTTTCCCAGGTGCCATTCCTCTTTTAGAGGTCCTTGCTTGTCTTCTCACATCTGTACCTTCCTTACTTGAAGTGTTCTTCCTCCACAACTCGCTCCCATTTTTGTTAGTCCCAGAGGTTCTCTTTCCACTTCCCTCTTTACCCTCTTCCCTCTTCACGAGGACTGATTTTAACCAAGAGGGGTAACAGCAGGAATGCAAGAGTGCCATCCTGACAGGGGAGATCCTCTGCCCTCCACCTACTGAGACTCTGAGGGACTGGGGCTGAGTGGGTGGCAAAGCAAAGAGATGGGGTTAAAACTGTATTTTTACTTGCATGNATACTGTTACTCTGATGAGTTTATTCCGTTGACTGTACAGCTCAGTCAGTACCTATAAAATTGCAGGATGCATTTAAAGTAATTCAATTAGATTTAATTGAATTAAAATTATTATTAAATTCTGCCAAAGGTANATAGATAGGGTGGATTGCCTAGCAAGGACTCTCTGCAAAGACTTCAGCAGACGCCTGGACAACTGCTTCGGAGTAGACACAGCTCCTAGATAGTTAAAATTAACAGAAATATATCTCACTCTGTATGTATACACAAAAAGAGCAGCCCTTGTCTGGGAGAGCTTACAGTCCATGCCTAATTGATTGCCATGTGTTTTTCATTTAAACTCATTGTTAAAACAGAAGAAAAGGGCAGTGAAATATTTTAAAAAATGTTTCAAAATATCTTGCTTTAGTTTTGTCTTCAAATATAATTGGCCAGGGAGAGTGGTCGGCCCAAATTCTCCTGTGCTTTCAGGGCTCCAGACAGCTCATACACATGAAACTCCTTTCTTACCCTCCAACACCGTCCAGCTCCCACTGAAGTCAACAGCCACCTCATGAGGGGTCATTGCTTGGTATCTCCGTGTGTGATATCTGAATGAGATGGAAGCTGTGAAGTACGAGGCACCACAACCATTATGCTTTTTGACACAGAAATGAGACTATCTAGGCCAAAGGAAATCTTTTCTATCCACAAAAATCCTAGTTTCCTATATTATGACCTATATGAACAATATTAAACCTCAAAGCTATACTGTTACTCTGATGAGTTTATTCTGTTGACTGTACAGCTCAGTCAGTNATGTTCTTCTTCCAATCGGCACACTTGATTCTCCTCGTGAAATTTTGCTCAGGCTTTAATGGGAAGAAATTTCCAGTCCAGCTAGGCTCTGAGGACATCCAGTAAGGACACTGCAAAGGTCTATCCTTTGCCAGCAGTAACTCACTAGCAACAGTTCCTCAGGAAAGGAGCTGGGAATTCCAGTGGATTGTGCTTTTGTAAAAAGGCAAACATGAGAAGCGGATGTTGAAACAGGGGAACGGTTCAGAAATGCAATAAATTTGCTGCATTTTGTGGCAGTGGCTGAGCACCAGTAAACGTGTCTTCCAGCAATTACTAGTAACTGGAATGTGAGGAGGAAGTCACTGGGAAACTAAGTTAGTTGTAGCTTTACTTGGATGCTCATGGAGATGATTTGCTAAAAACATGAAAGAAGAGAGCCTGAGAGACCTCATTCAAAAAACTTCTATTATACATAATATATTTGTGTAACCTTCATCACTCTGCTGACAACACAGCGTTTGTCTGGTCCTGCCCCTGTGTTGGCTGCACAGGGTCATGCGTTGCTTCATCAGATCTCTTTTCTTGCCGAACAAGAACAGTTTCCCCTGTAGATGGCTCTATATTCCTGCACAATTTCGGGAGTGCTCTCACTTTAGAAACACCATGCAAGTGAGATTGAGCTATTTCTTTATTTTCCTTTTCCAAGTGGGGGTTGTGTTCAGAAAGCAGTCATTGAGATCAGATACTCTCTAACATGCCAGGTCTGAAGATAGCTGGCTTGCAAATAGTCAGTCACTTCCCACAAAACATCTTTTTGGTGCTTGATTTAGGACTTACATTTAAGCGCAAAGGCTCAGTGTGAGTGCCTAATAACTGCTGCTTGAGCTGCCCTGGGCTGTAGCAGCTGGTGTCAAGGTACTGTTCAGAAGGATGAGGGTTTGTCATAGTTTCAGGG
>VYZR01095664.1:1645-16659 GCA_013400675.1 Oxylabes madagascariensis
CTATAAAATGTCAAAGATGGAAATTAAAGTCCCTTCTTTTCCAGCACGACTCAGCATGTAGGTGCAATTCTTTCCTGTCTCCAATTCCACAGATGGGTTGTTTGTGGGGGTGTCCCCCAAGCTCCACTTTTGCTGGAGACCTGCACCCTTCAGATGTTCCCTGTGTGCTGGGTGGGGAAGGAAGAGCAGGAATGGGAATGGCTGGGACAGGTTTATGTTATTTCCTTGCCGAATGCCGGCACTGAAGACACAAACAAGTGCAGGACCTGTGCTGGTTTATGTAGCTGCCAGGTGCTTTCAGCACCACTCACAGTTGGGTTGGATTTTAAGTCCAGTTTCTTGCAAAAGAAGGGAATTCTTGCTGTCTCCAGAGCTTCTCTGCAAGGCTGAGGGATTTCTGTCCCTCCCTGTCAAAACAGGTCAGACCCCTTCAGTGAGGGATGCCTCAGAGGCACCCTCAGGAGGATCTGTGTTTTGCTGGGTGGGATTTCAGCGTTTTTCTCTTTCTTCTCCCCTTTCTTGAGCTTATAAGAAAGGCAATTTCCAAGCCAGCTCTGATCCTGTTATTTTTCTCATTCCCGTCTGAAAACTGCTTTTCAAGCAAGTTGGGGCTTAGTGGGCTGCGTAACCTCCTCTGCACTGGAAAGCCTCTTCTGCAGTCCTCCACCTCCTCTCATCTCGTGGCATCTCCTCCTCATCTGCTCCTCTGAAGTCCTTTGTGTGGGACTCTGCTGGGTTTTATTGGCTATTGTCTTAAGTGCACAGTTTGTGAAATGAGAGTTCTTCCCCCACAATATCATAAGGAGATTAAAAAGAAAGCCTGGATCAGAGAACCAGTACATTTAGAACCTGAAGAAAGACTGCAGAAATGTATCATAAGGAGGCATTTCAAACTTTGGATCACACTTTAACCCAATGATTGCCATTAAAGTGTGGGTTGTTTGGGAGTTTTTTTTTCTGGGATTTGTTTTACAGAGATGGCTGTGGTGCAGTTTCCATGGTTTTTATCATTCCCATGGTCTTGCTGCTGCTCCCCTGGCCAGCTGATATTCCTGTTACAGCAGGGCTGGGCTCTTCTTTTATTTCCATCTCCTTTTTGATATATTGCTGCACCCTAAATTAATTTCTTACCAATCACATTTGCAGCCCTGTGAAGTGAATGGGTCTCTGGAGGGGACTACATTGTTAACGCTGACAAATTTCATGATATAGCCGTGCACAAACAGGCATAGCCAGGGAAAAGAGGTAATTAAGGAGTCTGGTGCTCTTTGCAGCCTGGCTGAAGTCCATGTCCTCTCCCAGTGCTTTCAGAGAGCCCTGGTTTAGAAGGAAAACCACAAAGCACTCACTGAGGCCACAGGTAGGAGGAGAGGTGGGGAATGAGGTCCCAGGCAGCGCTCTGGCTTGCCAAGGTTCATGGTTACCCTGTGGCATCTCTGCTCGCACTCAGACCTTGCTTGGAAGCTCAGTGGGCTCATCCAGGGATCTCTTCCACTCCCAGAGCAGCAGGTCCCTGCTGTCCTTCAGTGTAGGTGGGGCAGTGGGGAAGGGCTTTAACCTGACAGAGGTTTAGATGGGATATTGGGAGGGAATTCTTCCCTGGGAGTGTGGGGAGGCCCTGGCACAGGGTGCCCAGAGAAGCTGTGGCTGCCTCATCCCTGGAAATGTCCATGGCCAGGTTGGATGGGGCTTCCCAAGTCTCTTCCAGCCCAAACCATTCTATGAATCTCTGATATGTTTTTTTTAAATACGTATCTATTGGTCTGTTGGAAATCTAATCTGCTGCTGCTGCTGTGCTTGCCAACACTGCCTTGTCTCCTCCTCCTTCTCTGCCACCCCTCTGTGTTAATTTGGCATCCCACACCTTCCAGGCATTTGAAGAGAAGCCATCTGTTTGTCTTGCTTGTACCCTGCTCGGGTGTGTAATGCTGATACCTTGCACGTGGTCCTGGGATGCTCCCGAAAATCCCACCCGTGGCCCTGTGGGCTGCTCTGGGGGCTGCAAGGGAAACACACGTGTGTGGCACTTGTGAATGAAGGCACGTTAAATTCCGAGGTGATGACAGCTATGCCAAATTACCTGTTAAAATGATCTCAGTAATTATAACAGGAGTGTCAAATGAGGATAACGGGCCATCTAATGGCATAGGCAAGGCTGTAATTACTGAATGGAAGCCCTTTAGAAACTTGCAGGGCTAAGGGCTTGCCTGTGATAGAGCCTGGGAGAACTGTTTAATAAACTTGGTGAAACCCTGTCAATTAACATATTTTTAAAGACGATTTAGTGTTCACTTTAGATAAAGGTAGTACCATCCTCAAGAACTGCTTAACCCTGGATTTTTCAGATACATTTCTGGCACTGCTGTGTTTTCTCAGGGCCTGAAGTAGGATTTTGTAATGTAAGGGAAGACTCTTCTCTTGTGCTTTGTTCGAGTTAAGCAGGCTTAAGGCTGACTCTGAAGTATCCCAGGAACCAGGACGATCCGGGAGCTCAGATTGCCCCAGCGTCTTTGGAAATCCCAGCTGTCATGCCTCCTGCTGAGGAGCAGTTCAGATGCTTTGCAGATGGCATTAAATCAAAATTCCTGTGGTCGTCCTCTCGGGCTCAGTTTGTCCGTGGCAGCGGTTCACGTAAGGGCAGGAATAACTGGGATCCTCGGCAGCCCGCCTG
Organism: Oxylabes madagascariensis; assembly: GCA_013400675.1. Taxonomy (NCBI): domain Eukaryota; kingdom Metazoa; phylum Chordata; class Aves; order Passeriformes; family Timaliidae; genus Oxylabes; species Oxylabes madagascariensis. The sequence goes on from VYZR01095664.1 coordinate 4,317, forward strand.
GCAGCAGTGCTCCCAGGGCTTCCTTCTTGTTGTTCCAGCCAAGGAACAGAGCTGGGCACATGCAGGGATTGGTGGCAGCTCTCTCCAGCCTTTGGCTGGTGGTTGATGTCCCGGATGGTTCCATATAAACCTTGGCTCAGCTTGGATCAAAGTCCTCAGCTACAGGGTTTGGTGGGCTCATCCTGGAAGCAATAGATCCAGTACCTTCTGCCTGCTTTCTCTTGCAGTGGAAACAGTAAGAAAAGATGGAAATGGTGCTACTGGGGAGGCAGCATTCGCTGTGGTGGCTGGCATTGCTGAGCTCTGTTTGTATTGATTGGAGCAGAGGCAATTAAGAGCCTCCCACTGCTTTCACTGGAGGTTTTTCTACATAAGGAGGCTTGAAGCAGAGGGGAGGGCCATTACAGCATATAAACACTGCACAGGCTGGGGTCTAGAGGCATCTCACAGCCTCGTTGAAGTCTAAAATATTCTGTGCTGACTGGCCAGGAGGCCAGCATGAAACACGTCTTGGGATTGAGTCTCGTTGGCTTTGCAGTGCGTGGTTGGAAAATGCCACCTCCTCCTCCTCCTCCTCTTGCAGGTGATGAAGTGGGGAAGCAGGGCTGGACCCTCCTCACTGGGCTTCATCTTTGGGGTCTTCCTCCAGTGCAAATTTCTCAAAAGTTCCTTATTCCTGGACTTGTTCTCAAGTCAGCCCATGTCCCATGAAAGTCTTGTTTTTTTGAAGGGTGGAAAATCACTTCTGTCTGTGAGGAAGCTGAAGCTGTGAGAGGATTGTTTGCACAGAAGGGGGGAGTTGCATTGCTTATAAATTCTCCTCATGGAGAACTTCGTGGTATTGCTTCTTTCTGCTCCGTTCCATGCTGTGGGTTAGGTGTTGGCATTGGCCATGGGCTCCGTCCTTGGCCACTGGGACTGTTTCACTCCCTGCTAGGAAATAGTTTCTTGTGTTTCCTGGCAAGAGTTCACAAGTGTGAAATGTAAGATTTGGAATGGGTTGTAGGAAGTTAATTTGATCACTTGGCAAGAGAGTGGGGTGATCCAGTTCCCATGTGTTTCTTTTAATCTGTGTAATTTTGTCTGGGAAGAAGAGAGTGGCAGCGAAGGAACTTGGCTCTCGGTGCATTAACACATCCCTTACTGTCCCGAGGTTGAACATCTCTCTTTAAACATGATATTCTCCAGTGGCCCTTAGAGACCCCAAATCCTGTTTAGACAAAGTAAGCCTTGATGAACCTGGATGTTTCTGATTCAGTAACATGGCTGGGAGAGGGATGGTGTGAAAATGATGGAGAAAAGAGTAAAAACTCAGCCTCCTCTCACTTGTGCTACAATAGTCCTTCCCTCTTACACAGGATTACTTGCTGGAATTTAAAAATTTTTATTCATTCTAGTAGAAATGGGGATAGTTGTTTGTCTGGCTGCTCCAGCAATGCTGCCAAACTCTTGGAAAGGACAGCAGAGCTTCAGGTGTTCCCAGAAATGCCTTGTGGTGTCAGACCTGTGAAATCAGTGAGAGCTAGTGGTGATGGGGTGGGAATCAAAGAATCATAGAATAATTTGGGTTGGAAGGGACCTTCAAAGGCCATCTATTCCAACTCCCAAGTGAGGGAAGGGCTGGAGGAGGGTGTTAATGAGGCAGAAACCTTCCCTGGCTTTGGGAGAGGAAACACAGTCCCCATGTGCTGGGCCGGGCAGGTAGGATGTGGTTGTGCCCTCCTCCAGAGAAAGGAAGTTTTGAAATCAAACTGGAATTGCAAAAATGCATCTTCATATTTGCAACAAAGCAAACCACCCAAGCTGTCTCTCATTTTCACATTAAAACGATGCCTTTGGTCTCAGTTCTCATTCTGCTGGCATGAAAACTTGTTTGCTGCTCTAATTGAGAAAAGGTGGAGGAAAACATGTTTTCTTTTGCTTTGCATTCAACAGCTCTGGGTACAGTTTTCTCCAGTGAGCTTTGTGTCCTTTTAGTGAGGGATGAAGAGATGGGGGTGATACCTGGGAGTGCTTAAAACTCATCTTGGGAACCAAGGGCAGGTTGGATGGTGCTTTGGACAACTGATCTAATGAAACAACTGGTCTGCCCATGGGAGGGGGAGGAACTGGATGATCTTTAAGGTTTCTTCCAATTCCAACCATGATTCTATGAAGCTGAGGACGGCTCTGCACACAGGAGCATCCAATTTTATTCTTTCTGCTTTGATCTGCGTCAGAAGAAACCCTGCCCAAGTCTAATAGTGCGCCAAAGCAAAAGAGAGGAAAATCCATCTGCACACAGTGCTGGCTGCCCCAAAGGGCTGAAACCAGGGCAGGTCTCTGGGCTGTGCAGAGGGAGCAGCAGGGACTGGGCTCGGTGGCCTCAGCCATGGCCAGCCCCAGCCAGAAAATACAAAGTACTGCCACACTAAGCCTCTTGTTTGCCCTAAGCTGTTTATTTTGCTGCTGAAGGATTGTATAATCTATTTGTCTGAGTGGAAGCAGCCAGAAAACCTCACGCTCTGAAATTCCCACCTACCTGTGCTACACATATATATCTATTCATATATATACATACATAATTTACTAAGTTTGTGTTTACTAAATGCATGTGTATTTACTGATGGGGACTGGGGGGTGTTTGTCTTTGATAGCACAGTGGGACACAAGCCCCAGGTCTAAGGCCAGGTCAGCGCAAAGCAGGAATACAAAAAGCTCTCTGGAAGGCTGGCTCACATCCATTATAATATTACTAAACACCATAATCCTGTGAGCCTTCGCCTCATAATACGATAATGAGTTATTAAAGCTAAGGAGGGTACTTTGGGGAGGGAGAGTTGGAGGGTTTGGGGTTTTTTTCCCCCCCTCCTGCCAGGTCTGAGCCATTTCTCTTGGTCCTTCTCCATTCATAAGAGAATGGCTGTAGCAGTTTCAGAAGTGAACAATTTTAAAGGCTATAAAATGCCAGTTTCTGAACACTGTGTGCAAAAAAAAAAAAAAATGAACTGTTGTACTCTGTTCCCTCAGCTACCAGCTCATTCCACAGCCCTTAGCTCCTCTCCAGGAAAATACCCAAGGCATTAGCTAAGAAACAGCCACGCTCTAGCAGAGTTTGAGAGCACAGCGTGGGAGGTGGGGAAGGTGTTCCCAGGGCCACACGTGTGCTCTGCCCACTGTCAGCACGCAGCAAAAGGATGTTCTTGGAATAAAAATGTTGGAAGCGTCTTGCAGCCACCTCCCTGTCTCAGGTCTGTGTGTGTTTCCAGGAAATCCTGGAAATTGTGGTGAGGAAATTGTGTTGTGCAAAGTGCCAGGACTGTGGAGGGGGAAGGAGCTGGTTCTTGCTTGGAAAATACAGCAAGAATTAAAAAAAAAAAAAAAAATTCCAGAGGAATGTGCTAGCCATGATTTACAAGCTTGTTCACTTTGGTTTTGGGAGCACTTGGCAGCTCTGGGCTATATCCAAGGCAAAGGCAAACACATAACCCTTCCACCCCAGAGTGGAGGGAAACCTGGGTGCTTTTTCATTGTGAGATACCCTTTATTTTACCTTCCTTTCCTCTGGTCAAAAATAAACACCTTGCAAAACCAGTTCTTGCTGGTTTTTGCTTTGCTTGGGATTTCAGAACCCTTTGGATGAGGATGTGGCTGCATCCCTTGGCCCAGCAGCCACCTCCTCCTGCCCGATGCTGCAGCACAAGGCACAGCTCTCCAAATGCCATTGTCCAACAGCATGAGGATATGGATTATTATTATTATTATTAACCATCAGTGGCAAGCTGGAAGCTGATAAAGATCTTTATTATTTTACAAGCACAATAATTACTACTTAGAGTTGTTTTCCTATAGTTTAAGTGCTCTCTTTCTCCTTTGGGTATCCAGGATATACACATTTGTCCTCAGTTCCTTGAATATCACTGTAGGAACCAGTATTTCTCCCAGCACTCTGAATATGAAAAGTTCTCCTTCAAGGAGTTTTATTCTCCCCCTAAGTCAATGAAAAAATCAAAGAAAGGGCAGAAGATGAGATTTGGCTTGATTTGCTTCAGTAATTAAAGTACTGGAGGATCCCTCCACTTTGCTATCAGGGAGAAGACAGCACATTGGGGCAGAGCTCTGGGATATTCCCCCACTCCAAGAAAATGAGGGACAAATTATAAAGTCACCAAAAAAAAAATAGGCTGCAAAAAAATAGGTGGGAGCTGGCACAAAGCAGGGAGTTGTTTTCCGTACTAAAAATAATAATATTGCCCCTGTAAGTGTGAATACACATTTAGAGCAGTAATTTCCAGGTAAATCTGCACAGATGCATCACTGGCACAGGGGAGCAGTGGTGTGTGGGTGTAGAAATGGCAGTGCTTGGAGCGTGCGGGCAGGAACGTGGGAGGGAGAAAGAGAGAGAAATCCAGGGCTTTGTCCATGGCAGGGCTGTAGAAAGGGCATTCCTGGACATCATTTTTGGAATGTTTGTGCTTTGACCTGCCCCTCCTGATAAGGGAAGCAAAAAAGAAAGGGATTTATCCAGATGTGCAGCAGCCATCTCACCCGGCAGCGCATCTGGGGGCAGCAGCACGGAGGTCATCTCTGGTTCCCTATGCATGAGGTCCCTTTTGTGGTCACAAGGGCTTTGCCATCATTCTCCTCCCAAGGCCATCACCTTGTCTTGTGTCTGCTGGCATTTTGGGCAAGTACTGAGAAGCTGCCTTGGGCATGGTGAAGCTGGAGGAAAGGTGGGAGAGCCCATGCCAAGGGAGAAATTGAAGGGGACAGAAGGTGGCACAAGGATGAAGATACAATGCTCATGTTGGGAAAGGGCAACACTCCCCCATCATGCTAATTTTTTCTTCTTTTTCCTGTTTTTTATTGAAATATCAGTATGTTCTGGTTTTTACCCCGCCATGTCGTCCTTGGGGCACAGCAGGTGATGTGTGAAGGGCTCCCTGCTGGCTTTGGCTGATGTAAACATTGACAGAGATGTCTCTGCCATGGGATGCACCTCAACTGCTCCCAAGGCACAGGGACAGGGTGGATACCCAAGGGAGGGTGGAAAGGGGTGAAAAGGGTGATTATCTCCCTGGTTTGGTGCAGCTGAGCTCTTCCTTCCAGTTTTTCAGGCTCTGCTTCCCATGGCAAAGCCGCTTGCTGGGCATCACCTGCATCTGTCTTGCCCTGCAAGGGACCCTCACCACCCAGGTGACACTTCAGGTGCCCATTCCAGCTGAACATTGACATAAATACACCGTGAATGCATTTTCCCCTCTGGATTTCAGAAGTGTGGCCCATGCTGTTATAGCTGGCAAATGAGCAGATCAGAGTTCCCCTGTGGTAATGTATCTCTATCCATTTATTTCTCATTAAAAATCTTACGCGCTGCAATAAAGTCAATTGTGAGTTAACAGTGGAGCTTTATAACCTGTTAATTCAGGCCTCTGCTTCTACACAAAACCATCTTAGGCTGTTGTATGGGTTTAGAGGGCAACCAAATCAATCCAGCGTCCCCCATCCTGCAGCTGCACAGTGCTGGGTGCAGAAGAAAGGGGTAAATCACTGCCTTTAGTGATTCTTTGGCCAGGGGCAAGGGATTGATCTCTGGATGATCTGCATTACAGACAGCTTTTTTTTTTAATTCCCCTCCTCTCCTTCTGTGCAGATAAAAAGCCAAAGAGGTTTGGATTTGATGGAACCTATGGTGAAAATCTTTTTAATTAACAGTGGATTAGAAGTGGAGCTGTGTTTTAGCTGAAATGGCAGACACCTGTTTTTTCTGGGCAGCCAAGCAGGCTCCTAATTCTCACTTGTGAAGGCAGAAGAGTGCAGGGGGTTTGTTTCCCATCCCATCCCATCCCATCCCATCCCATCCCATCCCAGCTCTGGATTCACCCCTTACAGTGTTTGCTCTGTTTGTGCTAAAGAGAATTTCCCCCCCACCATTTTTATTTGGATCAATCTCATTCAATGCCTACTAAATTTCACTTGTGCCCTTTCCTTTTGGGAAGGGCTTTGCTGGGGTTTTGCTCTCTTTAACTCCTTGACAGGACGTTAGAGGCAGGTGGAGGTCAATCTTTTCTCCCACGTAACGAATGATAGGACAAGAGGAAATGGCCTCAGGTTGCACCAGGGGAGGTTTAGGTTGGATATTAGGGAAAATTTCTTCACCAAAAGGGTTATCCAGCCCTGGAACAGCTGCCCAGGGCAGTGGTGGAGTTGCTATCCCTGGGAGATTTAAAAGACATCTTAGAGGACTTTTCCAACCTAAATGATTCCATTCCCTGTGTCTCCCCATTGGGCTCAGGGTGGGAGCAGGGGGCCCCTGCTGCAGGAGGGTAAGAAATGCCCTGCTCTGGTGCCAGATGTCCCCACCACATCCCCTCCCTGTCCCCTCCCTGCCATCGATTGGGCTCTGTCACGTCTGGGGGCTCTCGCCATGGTCCCGCCTTGCTCTAAGTGCAAAGGAAGGGAGAAAAATCAATTTCCATCAGCTGAACAGTGCCCTTTGGTTTATTGCCAGTGGAGGAAGAAATTCTTTATCTCCTGGAAGGGATTGCTTTGGTGTTTGTTATTAGGGAGCGTTGCTGGAACATCCCCCTTCCTCCAAGCCCTGGTATTTTGATAACCTTTACCAGCTCGGGGACATCTGGGCCACAGAAATGGTCTCCCAATGTGCAGAGAAAGGGGGCAGGTGTTAACCTGGACTGCTGGGGTGCTCAGGGCACTGCCTTCCCCCAGCAGATGAAATTACCTGTATTCCCTCGATTTCAGAGTCTGTTCTTGCACCTGAGTGGGGTTAATTAGTGTGGCTTTTCGGCCTGCAAATTGAAAAGAGCATCCCTGTGCAGGGCAGAGGGGTCGCCTTGGTCCTCCTCACCTTCCAACACCACTCACCTCTCCCATCTGTGTGAGTTGTGCTGCTGCAGAGAAGAGATGGAAACACTCTGAGCTACACCCCTGGAAGTTTTCCCCATCCTTCATCTTCCAGCTGAACTCCAGAGCCAGAAGCAGGAGATGGGCACACCAGAAGTCAGAATGCCAGCAGGGCGATGTGTTAATTATCTGTAATTGCTAAAACAGGTTAGTGAGCAAGTGCAGATGCACAGCTGGCCTGATGTGTTGGCAGCAAGTGTGAGCTGATACTCTGACAGCGTGATCAGTGCTGATTTTGTGTTTCAGCCAAAAAAACCTCTTCCCTTTTTTGAGGTTGCTTCTGGTCTCAGTTCAAGACCAGCAGTGGTGGGAGATGGGTGGCCATGGCTCGGTCTCACTGGAAACACAAATTGAATTTTCTGTGCTGAAGTTGCTCCAATCAACCCCTTTCCTACAGGGTGACTGATTTGCAGGTGGTTTTGTACGTGGGTGATACCAGGACTGTGTGATTCGGGGGAGATGGAGGAAATTCAGACCATCTCAATTCCACTTAGTGTCAAAATCAGCTTGTCTCCCCTCTTAGTTACTCCGATAACATTTATTTGTGCAGCTTCCTACGACATCAAGGTTTTTTACATCATCCACAATCCATCAGTTTAATTCCATCTTTAAAGTAGTGATCACGAGTCTTAAAATGGAAAAAAAGCCAGCAGCCTGCCAGGCAGAAGGGAGCTTGTTTCCAGCCTCAGGCAATGCAGCCGCAGGCACCGAGTTCTCCTGGAGGGGATCCATCTGGGGTGGTTGTGCCACACCAACAGTCCAGGTTTTGGGGGCAAATCCCAGTTTTTTGGAGAAGAAGCTCAGTGCAAATGAACTTCAGGGCTTTGTGAACAAAGAGAATTTTGTTATCAACCACCTGTGGGTTGGTTTTGCATAGCTGGAGGTGATATCGACCCTGTCTGGGCTTAGATGAAGCTCCTGATTTCCAGCAACTGCTTTGAATACCTTCCCTGGGGTCTTTCCTTGTTGTTTGTTAGCAGATAAGGGAAAAGTGGGAACACTGGAAGGGAAGGGTGGGTTTTGGAAGATCTGGCTGGCAGGGGATGCTGCCCAAAGCTATGGAAGTGAGCGGAGCTGCTTGAGTGCCCCCCTGTCCCTGGTGCTGTCCTCTGAAATTGATGGCCAGAGGTCAGCTCAGTGCAGGTTTCTGACAAAAATCTCGATGTTTTATGAGTTAAGCATTTGAAATTTTTAATAGAGTTACCAGTGAAGATGAACACAAGGTTGGTGACCCCAGGGGGCCTGAGCATCACTCTGGGTTGTGGTGGTGAATAAACCTCAGAAATCCGGGGCTGGTGTTAGTTTGGGCTGGATTTCTGTTTTAGGGTGAAGGTAGCTCAATTGAACTATTGCAGCTGATTTAATCCAGGTTTCTTTTGTGGGACTTCATGTGATTTTTGGTCTCGAGGACCTTGTTTTGTGGTCTCTGTCATTTCACCGATGCTTTCATCCCTTGTGCATGAAACGTGCCTAATCCTGCCATGGTAACCATAGAGAAAACCCCAAAAAAGTAAAATTTAAAGGGGAAAGAGGCCAGTAGAGTCCAATGGACTTGTGCAGTGCTTGGCCAAGGACCAGAACATACCAAATGTGGTCGAGGGCAAGTTTTTTTCTGCAAGATTTTACAATGTAAGGCAATTACTGAGCTGAACAGCGTTCCTTAAGAAGATTATAATTCTGCATCCAGAGTGGACCCAGGGCATCCCAATCGGGCTGCAGCAGCTCTCGGGTGTATTGGAATCCAACCAGGTCATTAGTGGTGTTGCAGCATTAATTATTCTGAAAGCAAAAGGTTAATTTGAAGTTTTGTGGGTTGCAGAAGGTACTGGGGAGAGCGAAGCCTTTAATTTCGTGCCGCCGTGTAGATGAAATAGGAAAATGTATTTTTGCAGGAATGGTTGGTGGAAATGGTTGGATGTGCTGGGTGCAAGGAGTTGCAGGGTCTGTGAACCCTGCTGCTTTCTGGAAGATAAAATAAAAGCAAGACTCTGTATTTCTTGTATTTATTTTCATAGTGTATCCTGGATTTAAAAAAAAAAAAAGGCAGGAAGGATGGAGACTTGTCAAAATGAATTATTGACAAAGTCATACTTCACACTTCCTTCCAGTCTGAGGAAGCAAAGCATGTTCTTTGCTATGATATAGCCACTTTTTTATCTCTTTTTTCATTCCAAGGGAGCATTTCCAACCAGTGGGTATCCAGTTATTTTTCCGCAGTAACTCAGGAGTCTTCAGCTTTCTGCTACAGATCTTCAGAGAACAGTCAGAATCAATAGATAGTGTTTGTTTATTTTGATACAGCGAAGCAAGAGAGGAGGAAATAATCAGGTGAGGGAAAACAGGAGCTTTGGCATATTTTGTTTATATAGAGTTGTTTGGCTTGTTTTGGAAAAAATAAAATGAAGGCTCCCATCAGATTGGATTCAGATTTCCAGCACGGATTCCAAAGGCACACCATGCTCCTGAGCACAAAGACTGCCTTTCACACACAGCTCAAAAGGAAGATTTGTGCTTTTCTTGCCAGCACTCCCCGAGGAATATTTGAATTATTACCATTCCCACCTGCCAGTTCTGAACCTGGAAAGGTGGTGGGCACTGGGGAGAAAATACAAACAGTGTGGAAACCCTGGAGACCTGGACCCCATGGTATTTTGCTGAGGGTGGTGACTACCTGTGTTAAATGCTGTCTGAAACTCATCCCTGCTTGCTTGGTGCAGGAGGAGCTGCTGTAGCTCCATCACAGGCTCTTTGGCTGGTCCTGTGGCTCATCCTGCCATAGAGCCCCCCAAACCAGCACCCCCCTCATGCTGCCTTTGCAGAAGCCCAGTGCTGGTGGGAGCCAGCTTGGGGAGAGGGAGAAGGCAGATACCTCAATGCTATGGAGCATCCATCTGGCCATGGTGTAATTAAAGCTAGCTGAATGAATCAAGAAATAAAAATATCCTGTGTGTGTCCTGGTTTTGGACAGGTATCTGCCAGGGGAAGCTAGAGCTTCCCTTGAAATGGAGAATGTAAACCCCCTTCCCTCCAAATTATTATGATTTTGCAATTAAGGGCTTTCAGGCAAAGATTTAGGAATAGGAATAGCAGTTCTTTAGTAAGAATATTAAAAGGAAAAATACAAATGTAATAGTACAAAAAAACAAACAAGCAAACAAACAAAAGTCCTAGAAGACCCTGACAGAGTCAGGGATACGACCTGACTCCCTGTTGGTTAGGGTGTTGGAAGCAGTCCAGATAAATCCTCCTGGAGTAACAGATGCGGTTCTGTGGAGTAGAGATGATCCTGAAGAAAGTCCAGTGGTGGCAAGATGGGTTTGGTCTTCCTCTGGGGGTCCTGTGGAGAAGGAGGCTCCTCTGTCTGCCAGTGGAAGACTACCTCCCTGCTCTGAGGTCTCAGTTTTTATCTAGGTAGGAACAGTTGGCTCTCCCTCCACTGGGTGGATCATCTCACAATGGGATGATGTAATGTGTGATGTCATTGGTGAGCCTTAATGGCCCATTAGCAGAAGATAATAGCTCCCGAAGAGTGTCAGGGAAAAAGGGAATGTAAAGGGAAAAAAGAGATAAGAACCAATGGCTCATCTGGTTGTTCAGAAGGCATCTGCCCCCTCCACCCTTGAGATACAAGAGTAAAGGAAAAACATCTCCCCTATCAGATGGAATAGAATAACCCCAAGGCAGTGTGTGAATTAATCACAGCCCCATTCAGGTTTCTGGCTGCTCACCCCCTTGCAGCCCAGGTCCATGACTGCTCTCCCAGCGGATGATTCCCAAACCATCGTGGCAGCACGGATTTGCCATAGAGGCTCTGTTCCTCCTGGGTTTTCCCTGGTCAAAGGGAGGGAGAAGCAAACAGCAGGTGCCTTCATCTGCCTCTGGATGTGAGTAAGGCTATTGATCTAAGTATTACAGCCTGGAGGAGGTAATGGAGAGCTGGGCATCCTTGCCTCAGCATCAGGTGCCTGGGGAGGGGCTTGGCTGCTGTGCCCGTACGTGGGGTAAAACAGGAATGTGCCCCCCAGATGCTGCTTTGATGCCACATGTCCCTCCTGTTCAGCAGAGGAAGGGGAGAATATCCCCAAATCCCTTACACTTATTAAAACGGGAGTTTGCTGCCACGTTGGAGCTAAGTTTAAACATCTCATGACGCTTTTGGGAGAGCTGCCCTTTAAAAGATGATTTTTTTTTATTCCCACTGCTCCAACCCCTTGGTTTTAATACCAACTCGCCTGAGCAACATTAACCTGCGGAGCAGAGAGGAGCTCGCCGGGTTCATTTTCACCTGGATATACCAGGCATGCAGGAATTATCACCAATTAAAATGTGTTTGACATGATAGAAGCCAAACACAAGCCTTGGCACCTTCTTTCCCTGCATTATCGGAGAGGTTCATAGAACTAAAATGGCTTGAGAATGCAGGAAAGAAATTGAGAGGGTCTGCACCCCCAAGAGCACTGCTTGCAGCTGCATCCCTTCTCCTTGGAACCTCAGAAAGGTAAAAATCACCCCAAATTTGGGGTGATGGTGTGTTTGCCTGGGGGGATTTGCAGCACCCACAGCTGGAGCACGCTGGGCACCTCCAGGAACTGCAGCTCCATCCCTGGGTCTGGGGTGCTGCCACATCTCCCTGGTGGGTTATCCCTTGGTTTGAAGGTTTATCCTACACCAGGACAGGGCTGTGGGCCTGTGTGGAACAGAAGGAAACGCAGGGGGGTTTGTCGTACAACCATTTCAAAGAGATTTTGTAGATGGTGATCTCTGCTTCACCCCGATGCTCACCCAGATAGAGCAAGAGGGGGGAAAAAGGAGAAACCTGAACTCCCAGGTCAGACAGGAAAGGATTGGAGGTCAAACAAGTTGGAAGTGCCCAAATAGGCACATATTCCCCATATTGCAGAGCTGGGTTGGCTGGTGATGGTCAGCATCCTCCCCAGCCCTGGGATTAGGACGTGTGCCTGGGGGTGTTTAAGTGTCTAATGAGACTCATAAACCCGGGATTTAGGAAGGTGGCCGTGTTCAAAGGGACTCTCAGAGGGATTTAGACACCTAAACGGCTTTGGTGCTCCTGAAAATCCTGCTTAATCTTAAATCTTAAATAGCTGCTGAAAATGCACCCTGAAGGGAGGGATCCCAGCTCTCCAGCACCTCGGGGCACGCAGCTTGCAGAGGTGAAATGGGGGTCACTCTCCGTGCCCCCCAAATTACCTCCAGGCTGCCAGTAGGGAATAAAACTGAGCTGCCTGCTCCATGCCTGCCAGCCTCTTCCAGAAGCACCCCATCCTTAGCTCAAAGAGCATCTGGGGAGCGGATGTATTCTTAATTCTTAATTTAAAATAATGTTTTTTTCCCCTTATGCCACCCTTGGCACAGCTTTTTCCATTTATTCTCACTCCCCTACATTATCTCCTTTTCTCATGCCTTTTGGCTGAAGTGGAAC
>VYZR01095666.1:658-11955 GCA_013400675.1 Oxylabes madagascariensis
AAATCCTTCTCATCTCTACAATTCAGATGACTTTAATGAAGGGAAGAACCCTCTCTTCAAGAGTAACCTTCAGGTGACCTTCAACCCCACCCATCTGGTTGCCTCTTGGTCAGCAGCATTTATAATATTTCTGAGAGCGGCAGCACATTTTATAATTCTGAGGAGCCTGATCAAGCCCGTAAGCTGTACAGTTGCTGGGAAGGGTGAGAAAGTGGGGGAATTCTCTTCATCCTGGTCATGCCAAAGTATTGATGAACATCAATTCAAGCCATAATGAGTGCTGCAGTCTGCTGCTTTTGATTGAAATCTAAAATTAGCTGTGTCTGCGAGAATATCTACTGCCTTACTTTGGTATAAATCAAAGTTTAATATTCATTTATAAACACCCATCTACATATGCTGAGAAAATTTACTTATAAACAACAGAGAAAATTCATCGCCATTACAATCTCACCAGCTTTATCTGAAATTAAGTTCTGAATCTCCGCTTAAATTCAAGCACACAATTTCTGTGCAGAAACAATCTTTGCTACCTAGAGTTAGCAACACTGCCTTTCAAGTGTTGGTGTTGATGCAGGAAACAGAAATATTCCCTTTCTTGTTCTTTTGCTATCAAGTTACTTGGCACTTGACAAACTGCTGTGACTTGGCTCTTTGGGGCAGCTGCTGAAATGGCTGGGTGAGGAGGGAAGTGGGAATTGTATTTTGGATATGCAGGGGATTTTTGGTAGAGGTGTTTCATTGGCTGGGAGCTGAATGTAGGACTGTAGCAATGATAGACCCCATATTATCTGATTTAGGGTTATCAACATGCTGGCTGTGTAGGGACTTCTAGGGCTCATCAAGGGGATTTGGAAACCCATCACTTTACAATGGGGAAAATGTATTAAAAATTGCTGAAAGATTTAAAATCAATCTGTCTTGCACTGACTTAACTTGTGGCTAGAGAAGCTGTCCTCCTTCAATTACAGAGCAAGCTCAATTATTCTAAGGCCTGGCCATATAGTGTTTACTTGATTTCACCACCTTTGATGGCAAAAAGTTAGGAATTAGACACTGACAAACAGAATGGGCTGAAGGATTTTCTCCAGCATCGGACTGAGCTCAGTACATGACATCAGGTTTTGTGTACCCAGTCAAACACATTCACTATTACAAAGCAATCAGTAATTTAATTACTGGTGAAAGCAAACAGAAAGCTCTCGAACATATCCAGGGCACATTAGTCTTTTCTTCTGTCTGTTTCCTCTTTTGTCTTCGAGCCAGACACCCTGGATGTCTTCTCTGCCTGGCACATACTCTTTATTTATATTGTAGTCCTAACACTGTTAATGTGCTCAATAATTTATAAGACAGCTGACCTCAACATTAGGTGAGCTATTGAACAAACATCAGGGAGTGTTACATTCAGTTTAGGTACTGGAGGTTGAAAACCCCTCAGAAAGTCCACAAAATGCACAGAGGGAAGAGGCATCCCTGGGCTTCTGCACAGCCTTGGATTCTGTCCTTAAACATTGGAATCACACACTCAGGTGGGTGGACCAGTTTTTGTCCTATTGTCTCCTCTTTCACTTCTGTGGCTAAAGGTATAATCTTTGCACACAAACCCTGTTTAAGTACTCTGTTACTAGGGAAACAAACTTGTCAAGCATGGACCATGTGGGAATAATGGTGATTTATTTAGAAAAGGAAAGGTTTGTCATTTTAAGCTCACTACTACAAAATTGCTTTTTGATTACCTTCAAGCTTATTGCATTGTCTTGTCACAATAAACTATGGGAACAAGTGGAAAGGTTAATAATTGTGGGCTTTGTTCTTGTCAGTTATTCTGAAAAGATCTTACAGGACCTGCACCTTTAGCTCAAAGAGAAGAAATTTCAGCAGGGCTGGAGCAGGATCTTGGAGTCCCTTTTTTCTCTTGTTGTTTTTATTATCCTTTTATTTCCTGCCAGCTTCCAAAGCCTGCCCAGCTGAGATGTGCAGATTTGTGGACAGTGACAAGGGTGGGCTCTGTGACACTGCTGAGGGGAGGGGAGGCTCTTCACACAGTTTTTCCAGAGCATGGGAAGGAGAAGCATCTGAGCAGGAGAGGGGAAAGAACAGATTTGAGAGTGCTTTGTAAGGTCTCAACTTTAATACATCTTCTGAGCCCCATCATTGAAGGTTCCTTGTTTGCTAGGAAACATCAGGGGTTTATCTTATTTTACTTTATTTTCGGGAAATCCATTTCGGTCCTGATAATCAGATAAAACCCAATCTAAACAACTTCAGTGTTCTTTGAGCTATGTCTAATGAGCTTTCTGTCAGGAAAAATTAATATTAAATCAAGAACTTTCTCCTGGAAAAGTTGATCACTTTCCTGCCCTGGGGTGTGTTCCCCAGGAAGTTCTGTTCCACTGTGAGCTGCCCAAAATTCTTTAGATTATTAGGCTTAAATGTTTGAGGAAGAATAGAGCAAGAGGTTCAAATTGTTGAGTTTAGAGGTTCTTAAAGGAATGATTTGCATCAACAAATTACACTAAGTATTTTCACAATATGACAACAATTTAGTATGATGGGAACTTTTTGAGTTGGCAGTTCATTAGAACATAGTTGGGTTTAGGGTAAAGTTTTGAGGAGAAACACAAAACTGTTATGTGCTTTTGAAAATGAATAGTTTTAGGGGTTTTTAGTGTGAAATGATGACTCCTTTTGGAGTTTTTATTGAAGCGAGAATATTTGAAATCTAAACGAAATGTTTCCCAGGGCTGAGGGAATTTATTCTCTTGTATAATTCACATCTTGATTTTCTGTTGTTGTCTGGATCAGCAAAACTGAAAAACCTCGACGTATTTCCCAACTTTTCTGCACACCTTTTGGAGATGTTGCCACTTTCTCTCAGCAACAGCAGTCTTTCCTACTTTCCAGAAAACCCTGAAGGCTGACTGGAAAAGTTAAAAAATCCCAGCTAATATCTGCCTTCTGTCTTTTCCCATGTGCAATTACTCGCCTCACATTTTGCTAGAAAATTAATAATACAGTAGTAAAGGATGCAGCATAAAGTATTTATGGCAAATTAAAACTCATCTCCAGGACAATTTAGGAAATGGGGACATGGGCTACACCTGTTCTTCTCACTGGAGTGAACTTGGGAGGAGTTATTTATCAATGGAAGTTATTATTTTAGCTACAAGTACGATTGCAGAATAAATTAATCACACCATATCAGGACTTCTATGTGTCAATTATGACCAATTTGGTATTATTTGCTGCATTAGATTGAGGCTGGGCAGTGCTTGTGCTTAATGAGTGGGTTCATGTCCCTGTGTTGTGGAATCTGCAGGGACGCATCAAGCTGGAGGTGTGGGACTGGAGACACTGAGATTTGAGCATTTTTTTATGCAATAGCAGTGTCAGACACAGATATATCTTTATTTTTACTTCGGGAAGACTGGAAGTATTCAAGGATGTTCTGTAGTTAATCAGCTGCCCTGTTCTGCAGCCCTTTTTTTACCTACTCTTCAGGATTTAGATTTCTAGAAAAGAGCTTAAAAATATGATCATTTGACTCAATCTTTTGCAATTTTGTGTGTCTCTCTTCTGACACCATACTCCAGGCCTGGGTGTTTGAGTGTGTGGCCACTCAATTCCAAGGAAAGTTGTGTTAGCCACATATTCTATCTGGAGGTGGCCGCATCTTCCAGAGAGGGATCTCTTCAGCCTCCAGCCATGTTCCCACAGCCTGGCAAGAACAGCTCCGAGCTTCCTTTTAAGGAAATTTCCAAGCAAAAGGCCCTGTAGGTTTGTGAGAGGATACCAGTGAATTGTTGACTAATTAATTATTTGTTTCTTCTAAATGCTAGTGTTTGGATGTTAAATAAACTTTGGTGATCAGATGTTAAATCTTGTAACTTTGCTTCAAAAAGCACTGACAGAATTGATGATCAGGGATAAAGAAGATTTCTCTGTCATGCTTGTGAGCCACACTATAAAAGCAGCTTGCTGCTATCAGTCTGCCTGCCCTTCAGCCTGCCCAATCAATACCTGTATAAATATCTGTTCCCAAGAGATGGACACAAGGCACTGCCCTGCTCACTGCTGGAGGCAGTGCCAGTGAGCCACCACAGCAGGGTGGGGACAGTGGCCTTCAGAAAAAGCCACCAAGGCAGAGAGTCTTGAACCATTTCTACATTTTCACCAAAGAAATGACCCTTTGCACTTCCCCGTGGCCCTTCTTACAAGCACAGCAGCCACTCTCGTTGAAAACCAGAGCACATTTCAATTAAAAAAACACACTAAAAGGGATTAATATTACACACTGTGATGAAGAAACTCCTATTACTAATCTTCATTTAGCGCCACAGCGATTGATTGTGCCGCGTGGGGCTGGCGGTGCTCCGGAATCCGCCTGTGCTGCCCGCAGCTCCCACTGCTCTGATCTCCTCAGGCTCCCTTGCAGCTCCATTGGGTCCTGCTGGGTGTGTGTCAGACCTCCTCAGCAGAGCTGCACCTGGACATTTGATCACAGCTGAATTCCAGCTGTAAGAAACACCCAACAAAGCCGCGTCCTGCAGGGAACAGACTTGTTTGGGTTCCTGTTGCTGTAGTTACCGTGTCTAAAGGAAAAAAAAAAAGCCATGGGAAACCCTGGCTGGAGTTTAGCAGGATGTGCCATTGACTAAAAGAGAGTTCATTGTAAGGATGAAAGTAGATCTGTGAGCCCCCAGTGATTCCATCAGTCCAAGAGGCACTGCTGAAAGGGACAGGTGTCCAAAGCTGAGGATCCTGGAGTTTCCTGTGCTGCATTTTCATTTCTGCATTGAATTCATTCTGCAGGAAAGAGCACAAGGAAAAGGCAACATTTTCTACCGAAAATTTCCTGCCTTATAATGGAATCACAGCATGGTTTGGGTTGGCAGGGAATTAAAGACAACCTCGTTCCATCCCCCTGCCATGGGCAGGGACACCTTCCACTAACCCAGATTGCTCCAAGCCCCATCCAATGTGGCCAAGCTTCTCTTCAGCGTGGGACCACGGATGTGCTCTCTTCCCACTTGTCATTAAGGTCTTCTTCCACCTTTTTGGATTCCCTTGGGAGCTGGTGGATGGAAACAGGCAGCTACACAGAGCAACTCACCCCACTCAATTTAAGAATCTGAGGAGCTTTGGGGAGACCCCTATTCTTTCTTCACTAAATTGCCCTGGCAGCTCATTTAGACTTTCTGCCCTAAAATATGAGGTGAGATACATCCCCCTGAGGTGCCCTTGCCAGCTGGCCAGCCTGCAGTTCATCAGCAGGGGCCAAATCCTGCCCCAGGCTGTTGGGTTCACGCCTTGCTCAGAGGGGCACTGTGGCTCCAGGAAGCTGCTTTGCAGTTTCTCTGACAGCAGTAATGCTGTTTGCACTCTGCCCATGTAGCTTAAATAGTCAAGGATTAATTCTTCTTCTCTAATTTGACATTTAAGTTCCTGGTTTATGCAGTAAACTTCCGCGCTTGAACCTTGTGCCTTTTCAGAAGCTGATACGACACAATATTGTGTATAAAATCACAGGAAATTTAGTTGGGAGCGATGTTTTTCCTGCACCAGGACCAACTATACCTAGAATTACACAGATGCTATCAGCATTAGAATGTGATCACTGCTCAGAGTCTTGAATAACAGCCATACAAAGGCTTTGGGACTGAAACCCCACGGGAGCTCAGCTGGGATGTGTAGGATTATAGCTTACCTGCTGTAAAAATATATGTTNTCTACCGAAAATTTCCTGCCTTATAATGGAATCACAGCATGGTTTGGGTTGGCAGGGAATTAAAGACAACCTCGTTCCATCCCCCTGCCATGGGCAGGGACACCTTCCACTAACCCAGATTGCTCCAAGCCTCATCCAATGTGGCCAAGCTTCTCTTCAGCGTGGGACCACGGATGTGCTCTCTTCCCACTTGTCATTAAGGTCTTCTTCCACCTTTTTGGATTCCCTTGGGAGCTGGTGGATGGAAACAGGCAGCTACACAGAGCAACTCACCCCACTCAATTTAAGAATCTGAAGAGCTTTGGGGAGGCCCCAATTCTCTCTTCACTAAATAACCTTGGCAGCTCATTTAGACTTTCTGCCCTAAAATATGAGGTGAGATACATCCCCCTGAGGTGCCCTTGCCAGCTGGCCAGCCTGCAGTTCATCAGCAGGGGCCAAATCCTGCCCCAGGCTGTTGGGTTCACGCCTTGCTCAGAGGGGCACTGTGGCTCCAGGAAGCTGCTTTGCAGTTTCTCTGACAGCAGTAATGCTGTTTGCACTCTGCCCATGTAGCTTAAATAGTCAAGGATTAATTCTTCTTCTCTAATTTGACATTTAAGTTCCTGGTTTATGCAGTAAACTTCCGCGCTTGAACCTTGTGCCTTTTCAGAAGCTGATACGACACAATATTGTGTATAAAATCACAGGAAATTTAGTTGGGAGCGATGTTTTTCCTGCACCAAGACCAACTATACCTAGAATTACACAGATGCTATCAGCATTAGAATGTGATCACTGCTCAGAGTCTTGAATAACAGCCATACAAAGGCTTTGGGACTGAAACCCCACGGGAGCTCAGCTGGGATGTGTAGGATTATAGCTTACCTGCTGTAAAAATATATGTTCTTTTCAAATTTCTCTGGTTTTCAGAGTCATAAATTACTTCCAGGCCTTTGTAACATTAAAATTGTTACCTGAAGACCAGGAATGATTTATTGAAGAATAAAAAGAAGTCCATCTCCATGACATGAGCCTCTGTAAATATCTTAGGTGTAATTCCATAAAGGTAGATGGCATCATTACAATTTTTCTCTGCTCAAGTGGCAGTAGCCCAGCAGAATGAACAAAAGGCAAGAGGCCGGATGCCTTAGAAATAAATCCAATTAAATTTCTGTATGTGGATTGATTGTATTTTATTTACCCAGACATAAACCAGATTCTAGATAATCAAACCTTTGGCTTGTTGCACTATATTCGATTATTCCCAACAAGTTGTTTTGTGGGAGGCACAGTGTACATGAGCTGATTTTGCAACCCATTTTGCTTTCTTCCCAAGCCATGCTGGAGTAAATAGGAAAGGTTTGGGCTTGCTGAAAGGTGTTTTGGTAAGATTATCCGTCCTGCAGCTCTCTGTGCCTGCTGTTCAGGGACACCAGGGTACCACAAACAGTAAGGTTCATGTTAGGGAGCCTCTATTTGGTTTCAATAATCAATAGCTTTGATATGTAACATTCTAAAAAAATATTTAGCAAATGTTTTCAGGGGGAACACCAAGATGAAGTTCCGGGATTTGCTGTTGCTTTTTCTCTCTTGCTGGTTTAATACTTTGCAGTAATAGACTTGCTTTAGGTAAGAGAGTCACATTGGAGCTGAAATCAGAACATTTTTTGTGGTGGGAGGAGGGGTGGAGGCCAGGGGTGAGGAGGATTGGCGAAGCTGGAAATGCAGTTCTGGTACTCAGTTCTAAATCATGTGTGATGGTCGGAATGGACAGATCATAAAGATCTTAATTTCCAGATGGGTTTGTAGGATGTCTTTTGTGATGACAGCTGATTAGCAGGATCACGCAGATTGACACCAATCTAACTGCTGTTTCATGAATAATTTTCCTGAGGTTTTTAACCCTATTTCTGCTGAAGGTCAGTCTTGGTTTTAATGTAACTTTGCAAGAAACCTTGAAACAGCTGTTACCTACTTCCTAAGCCTCACATTTTTTTCCCCCTTATCTCCTCTGTCTCTCCTTGCCAAAAATATTCACCTTTTGTAAGTGGTACCATTTTTCTTTGAAAATACACGGGGCATTCTCATTTTGAAAATCATCCCTGTTAATGTTATTTTAATGTCTTCCCTATATTTCTCCTCTTTGAGCACGGAGCAGAAGTCCTTCACTGTTTTGTGACAAAGCAGTGAGCTTTCCCTGGGTGCTGAGTGAAGTCAGCACATAAATAAACACACCAGGCTCATTAGTGGGGGCTGTCAACTGTCAGTAATGGCTGAGAGTTGCAGCTTTGTATATAATAACCTACTTTATTAAGCAAGGGTGAGTTAGGATGCAAGAGCTATTCCCTGGGCTGCTTAAAAAGTGCCAGGACATCTTTAGCTTCCAGCTGGAAGAACCACCAGAGAGTAGCAGGAGGAATCTCAGTTTAAACACCTCATTTGAAGGTCAGAACCTCTAACAGTGCAGCAGAAGAACATTGCAGTGTCAGCATTGGTTATGAGCCCAGGGCCTAATGTAGGGCTCAAAACCATGACCTTCTACACCAGAGGCAAGAATGTTACCAACTGAGCCCATCTGACATTAATTAAACCCTCATTAAAAAGGAGGGCTCTTTTCCTGGGCTGAAATGTGATTTCCTCTGCAAGGTTTTGTCATGCATATTTTATTAGGAATTTTAGCATGTGGACTATAGACCCTGTTCTGATCTTTTGGAATCACTGCACATGGCATATGTTTCATGCAGATGGGAAACAAAAAAGGGAGAGAAATATCCATATTCATTTGTTCGGGGCGTGTAGGATAGGTGGCTGTGGAATGACATTCAGGAGCAGCCGAAAGGGAGAAGTTTAGGATCTGTTACCACGTGGGAAATATTCCACAGGGTGTGAACACACAAACTCTGCAAGATTTAAGTTACATGTGAGACCTCAGGATTGTCCAGAGGTTGAAAATCACCTGGCAAGAGAATCTGGGAAAAGTCCCAAGCCCATTCTGTTTATTCTCATGAGCTCCTCAGGGAAGCAGAGTTGCTCACACGCCTGTTTTACCTGCACTGTAACACATTTTCTCCTTCAAACCAGCCAAGAATTACAGCAAGTACAGGAAAGCAGCAAGGGAGAGTTCAATGTTAACAGTGTCTTCATTTGTAACATTATCTGAATGATTTATCAGAATTACTGAGGCTCTTTCCAATCTGGTGCTGCGGGGATTGGCTGTTTGGGTACTTTATAGAGGCTTGGATGCCTGGGCTGGTCTTAGTTTTGCCATTAATTCTGTATTTAATCCAATTTTTCCATCAGTAAGAAAGGGGGAATGTCTCGAAACAAATCCACAGCCATGCAGTGCTTTAGAGTTACTGCCCAATTGTGGGAACAGGAGACAGGAAAGAATTGCACCCACACGCTGAGTCGTGCNAACAAACCATTTGTTGGTACTTGAAAGTGTGGGAACTCCAGTTACAAAAATGAAAACCAACTTCAGAAGGCTGAATCGGGGCAACACCCGATATTCCAGAATCGCAGTGCAGCCCAGTGGAGCACCCTTCCCTCCACTTTGGCAGCAGGTACAGGATTTCCAGCATTGACTCGGGGACTCGGACCCAGCTGAGCCACGGGAATTCCTTCCAGCAGAGGCCAGCACTTCTTCCAGCTCCGCTCGGTGTTTGCTGCTTAGCTGGGAGCAGGCTGAGAAGAAAGCTCTTATGCTGTGATGTTTTGGTGTCTGAAGCACCTGTCTGAAGTACCGGTGCTGAATAAATACAAAATCAAATTTCACTCTCTCAGCTAATAATCCCTTTAACAGCACCGACCTCACCAATCTGTCTTTTGCTCAAGGTTTTTTTTACACATTGCCTCTCCTAATCACAGCTTTTCAGTTTCAGATACTTTTATATTTTCCTCCCTTTTAATGACACATTTCCAGTTCTTTCTTTCTACTAGGCAATGTACAACCAAACCTCTTCTCCTGTCTCTTTTTCTGAGAAGACAAGATTCATCACTCAGGATTTTTTGACCCTCTGAGGAAAGAAGCTGATCTTTCTTCCTTTCTCAGTGGGAATCCCTAATGCCAAGACACACTTCACTGGGAAATCAATATAAATAAAAAGCAGTGAAACGTCTTTGTTGTGAAGCAACCCCTTTGCGTTGCTCGTGAGCTTGTGCAGAGGGCACATCCCAATCTCCAGCCTAACTGAGCAAGTAGCAACACCATTGATTCAGAGTCCATCTTACTTCCCATCCTCTCCTGCACATCGATTCAGCCCAATTCCCCCTCTCAGCTTGTCCCCTTTGGTCAATTGATTAATCATCAATATTACTCACCAAAGACAGCTACAATTAAACAGACATTAGATGACTTCCCCTCGCATTTAATAATGCTGAGCTCAATCAGACGCTCAACGCTCTTCTTCCTCAAAATATTTTAACCAATATCCAGAAAGTAAAATGCTGTAAATTCAGCACCTGCTGCAAACCCCTGAGAAGCTGAATGGTTGGACACTTTGTTAAGCACTGACTTTCCTCATCTGGCACCTTTGTGCTATTGACAGTTCGTCCGTGAGCTGCTGTGACTGAGATGTGTCTGTACCTCAGAGCAGCCCACAGGAATTGTCTCATAATGTAAAGGAGCTGGTTCATATAGAGACAGAAATGTGTTTTATTGATCAGAGCAAGGAGAATATCCATGGGGAAACTTAAAATCTCTGAGAGGGTTGGCTGTAAACCAGTGACATCAGCCCCTCAGCTGCTGTATCTTGAATTAGCTGGCTAAGACTCCTCAGATCACCTTGTTTCGTTTGGTGGGCTTCCCCTGGCCCTGTTTTATGGTAATTCTCAAGTCTGAGCAAGATTTATTTGCCTTTCTTCCCCCAAACCCTGTGAGTTTCCTCAGTGGGGTTCTGAGCAGTTCAGCCCCAGGGTGATGTAGTTCTCTGTGAAGGGAGGTCCCATATTACATTTCCATAGAAATAAGTACAATATCTCAAGCCTTGAATTTGCATTAATTCATGTGTAGATTATAAAATGGCACATTTTACCCTCTGCCCATGGTCAAATTGAGGTATTTTACCTTCACCTGGGTGCAAACACCTATGGCAGGTGAGGGCAGTGGAGGAGGAGGCATGTTTTGTTCTTGGAGTGTATCTGATGTTCCACAGACTCACAGGTGGTTCAGTGTAAAACACTAAAACCAGCACTCCTCTGTAGGTGCTGAAACCGAGCCTGTTTTACTGAAGAGAGAGTAGGAGTTATCTGTTAAACCATGCCATCAATTGATACTAAAATACTTGAATAAACTCAGAGAAATAGAAAGAAAAAAATTATAGATGGGAAGCAATAGAAAGACTTGCCATTATCATAGTCTGGTGAAAGTTTCCTTTCTTGTATGCATTCATCATCCAAAGAAAGACTTGCTGTTTTTATAAATTTCCTGCCTGGCAAGTTTTCCATCCCCAGACTTCTAAGAGGGTTGAAGCCCTAGAACATATATTTAGTGCCTGACGACAGGTCCCTAATTATGGTTTGATTAATCACAGCAGTACCTGCACCTGCCTGTGGAAAACATCTTCATTTCTGCTTTGTGACCCGT
>VYZR01095666.1:25170-37501 GCA_013400675.1 Oxylabes madagascariensis
AATGATGGTAAAATGAAATCATCACTTTAACATCAGTGAGCAGGAGTTCTTAAAATTGTCATTTCTTTCCAGTGCTTCACCCACGAGTTGAGAAATCCAATGTTATCATTGTAGCAACCAGTGTTATCTCAGGGGAATAGAAAGGAACACCTGGATGCAGAAAATCCACGGCATTGACCTGAGGAGGCCAGACTGTGATACTGGCCAGGACTGGGAGGGAGGGGTGAGCAAGGCTAAAGGCCAGATTTGAATCCTGATAGGATATTTAAAGCTCAGAGGGGGACTGAGAGAGTCCTGAGGATTCCTAACCCTGGCAGCAAAGGGATTCTGTAAGCTGCACCTTGATCATTCTTCTGGGCTGGGAGATGAAGACTTTGCTGATTGGGATATAGGGACAACAGCACTGCAAAAAGTTCCAGAGGATTTTAACACTAAGCCCTGCTGCAGGGGAAAAAAAGTGGCAAAATTCATTAAAAAAGGAGAGGTGAAAGAACTGAGATGTCAGTCCACAAGCAGCGTGGTGAGGAAGGTGCAGGGACGTGGGGTGTGAGAAAGAGAACCCTGCAAACAGAAGCACACACTGGAAAGGGGGAGCCCCTGGTGTTTTGAAAGAGGAGTATCAGTCAAATAAATGCAACTTTCTGCCCTG
Source organism: Oxylabes madagascariensis (assembly GCA_013400675.1). Classification (NCBI taxonomy): domain Eukaryota; kingdom Metazoa; phylum Chordata; class Aves; order Passeriformes; family Timaliidae; genus Oxylabes; species Oxylabes madagascariensis. Next base: position 25,820 of record VYZR01095666.1, read on the forward strand.
GCACTAATGAAGCAGATTAATAAGGCTCCTGCAGCCCATATGGCCATGGAGATTCCCTTAGCCTAAATATTGCTAAGGAATGTTTTCAGAAAGTGATGCTTACACTCAGACATTTTCCCCCCTCAGAGCGGCCTCGTGCATGAGGTAACTGCAGTGTTTATCCTCGTGCATCAGATGCATCCCCCCTCTGTGAAATAAATTATGTTCCCTCTTCACAGATAGGAAAAGTGAACCAGAAGAGCAAAGACCAACATTTACAAAAGCCACGTCTAAGGTCAGGCCTTGATTTTAACAATCTCAGAGATTATTGAAAGTAGCCAAGATTTAAACTAGAATGAGGCCATGGAAAGGGTCAAGAGTAGCACAGGAGTTGGAGTGCAGTGTCCTGGTGTCAGCTCTTTGTGCCACAGCGTTGCTGAAGAGGTTATTTGCTGCTGCTTGTGAGAGCCAGCTCTGCTGCAGGCTGGGACTGCCCAACAACTGATGACAGTCCCCACAGTGCAGAGGCCTTCCCCCTAAACATCCATCTGCAAATAAATAACTCCTGACCTTAACACAAGTGCTTCAGTGGCAGGACTCCAACACAGGCTGTGGCAGTACCATCTGTTTAACTCCGTGAGCTGGATGGGTTTGACCTCCTGACACACTGGCTGCTTGTCTTGCCCAGTGCTGCCGTGTCCTAAAGGGAGGCCAGTCACATGTAAGTTCAAAATTACAGCTTGGCTGCTCATGTTCAGGTGCTGTCTTGGTTTGGAAAGACAGGTGTCTGCTGAGGAANGACACCCTCTTGGTCAGGGTGTTGGTAGCAGTCCAGTCAAGTCCTCCTGGCAGCTGAAAGTAAAAGAAAATTAAAGTAACAGGAAAGAGAGAAGAGAACTGGAGCAGATGCTGTGTGTGGACTTCCCATCCACTTTCACATTGCTAAAGGACAAAAGAGAGATAGGAAAGGGGAATCCTCCAGCTGTAACAGCTGTGGGACAAGGACCACTTGCTTTTCCCTGATGCTCATGAATGTCACTTCTCTTCCATGTCAAGCTAATGTTGCCCTTGAGCAGGGTGACAAGGACAACAGCATGGAAAGATTGCCCAGGAAGCACAAGCTCTTGGATGGGAAGTGATGCTGTGCTGGCTTTGCTGGTGTGTGTGTGTGACCCCTCAGCTGATCCAGGATTGTGAGAATCTCCCATGGACAGGCTGAGAAATAAAATATCGCATCATGAAATTATATATAACAGAGATGGTTTGTTGTGATGGTTTTAGCTTCTTTTTGTCTCACTGAGGTTGAGATTAATACACAAGAAATGTAAGCTCCGTGTTCCAACTTAGATGTTTATTGTTTTCTATTTACAGACTCACAAGTTGTGAGCTCTAACTAGCAAGTTAGAGAAATGGAGTAAAATGGAGTACCTCTAACTCTTTCTAAGGTTATTTAAGTAATAATTCCCCAATAATGAGATAACACCTATATTATTTATACTTTTGACCTGATAATGACCACCTAAGACTTGCAATGGGAACTAACTTCACCCAATTACTGTTGGCAAGAAGTGGTTCCACATCAGGCATTTGACCATTTGACCAGCAGATTTTGCTGCCATCATTTTAAAAAGAGGTGAGCATCATTAAAAAAACCCTCCCAGGTTTCAAATGGACAATAAATATAAGTAAGAGTTTGCACAGAGGAACCAGGCTGCCCAGTGCACACATACTCAGCTGGGTGCCCCGGTCACAGGTACTGGGTTTGTACCTGGTTCCCCAGCGTGCTGTGGAATTTGAATTCTTCCCTTCACACAGCATGGACAAGCTCTCACACTCGTTTTACTCCAGGCTTTTTTTCAAAGGCAAATGGCCCTGCTGGAAACTAATCAACATAATTTTTTGTTCTTCACAGAGGTCTATTAGCAATCATTGCTTTGGTCTCGGGCTATAAATGGGGACAAGAATACTCCTAAATTAAAACCCAGCCATGTTTTGTATTTTTCCATAAAATATTCTTGCCTGGGCTTTTCTCTGGCCAGCCTCTTTTGGGGCTTTTTGTGTTTTCGCTTTTTCCCTAGATGCTGTAGCTGGCTGTCAGATGGGGAGGTGCTGCTGAGAATATTGAAAAAGCTCAAAGGAGAATGAATAGGAAAACACAAACTCTAATGTCACTGCTCTTATAGAAACCCTGCACAGCCTCTTCCTATAGATGTGCACAGCAAACAAATATTAGTTTTATTAAATGAGACACAGACAGTTTTTATGCTGCCTGCCAATGGAGAAGACAATAATTGTTTTCACCATACAAAGACAGCCACAGATTTTATGGTGTACAATCCTGCTGGATATAAAGTGCTGCAGATTTATCATGACTAAGCTAAATAAAGCTGTTCTTAGTGCAGACTTTATCTAGTTCTAGCTCTACAGAAATTTGGTTGTCCCAAAGGTTACAGCTAAATGACTAGTTTGTGTTAGACAAGCAACTCATTTATAGTGTGAGAGTGCAACCCAAGTGATTTGCCAAACCCCAGGAGGGAATTCTGTGGAATAAAGGTGTGTGGTGTTGCATTCCCAGGTGACTGCAGAAACCACTGCTCAAATTTCTGTATTCTATTGAGTATTTGTGTTGAGGACAGTTAACCTAATTGATAAACACAAATTTGGCTAAAATTTCTCTGTGTCTCAAAGGGAAACCATTTAGTTTCCATCCCTTGTCCTGGCTTCTCCAAGAGTGGAGGGATGAAAGCTGTGGTGTCTCCCACGCCTGCAGTCAAGCTGCATCACTGCCCATTTGGGTAGGATTTCGACCTAAAACGAGTGTGAAAAATTGAAATTCTCGTGTATTACAAGAGCTTGCCCATTTATCGGAATAAAAATTGTAAGGCCCATTAATTTGTGCATATGTAAATCAGGACGTGGAGAGGCTCTGCTGATCACCGGCAGTAGCATGTGATGTACTCCATGGCAGCCATGCCAAGGATGAAATGTGTTGATTGCCTCCAGGGCTAACCCTGCAGCTCTCATGCCGTGCAGAAGCAGCTTGTTCTGCTCACCATGTGGCTCTGGAGCACAGGCAGGAAAGGTCACACGAGCAATCAAGATCAGCATATCCCTCCTCAGGTAGGGACCCCTGTGGCTGCAGGATTAGCTGCTGAGTCTGGGCTGACTTGGAATTCACATTTGCTTTTCAATGTCCTGACTGCGTTAGAGGTGTTTTTTTGATTCATTAATCTGTGTCCGTGTTTTCCATCAACATGGACAATGCTTGTTGTTCCTTGCTGTTTGCCTGGGTTTTGTCCTTGCTGGGTTTTTTGGGAGATGAAAACAGGAGGAATTAAAAGGTTAGATTGTTTTGATAACGTGTCTCCCTGCAGGAGTGAGGCATCAGCTGACGGGCTGCTTTGAGAGCTTTGCTGATGGCATGACTTTACGAAGAATTCTCTAAGAAACTAGCAGTAAGCATCTGCAATTATCTGATTTTTAAAAAGATAACTGAAGTTTTCCAAAATACTCGGTGTTTTTGAGGCATGAATATGCTTGCAGTTTAGAGGAACTGAACATCTGACCCCCCTTCTATCATATCTGGAATTTTGTACATGAATTTCAAGTTGAAACTTAGAGACCAGACAATTCTTTTCTCTCTTATTTTTGTCTTTACCATTCTCACAACAAAGCATGTTTGCTTCAGGAGCCCTTGCAACCCCTCAGCACCTGCCCTGCCCAGCCCTGGGACGAGGGGCAGCAGTGCTTCCCTGTAGTGCTGTCTCCAAGGCAGAGATTTGTCAGGAGCAGTGCTGACCTCCCTGTTTCCTTAGCCCTGGAGATCCCTGCCCTCTCATTGCTGAGCCTCCCCAGGGAGGGAGGGGATGCTGCTGCCTGCCCTGGGGGAAGGAGAGCATTTAATCTCATCATCTGTCCCAGCTGCCATCCCTGCGAGGCTGGAGAGGAGCTCTGGGAGCTATCCCCAGACAGCATGTCCATTCCAGAGCATCCTCTAAATGAATCCTCAACATTTTCATTAGAGACACTCCAGCTGGACAGTTATGGCTTGTGACTCTTCCACGTTTTTCCACAGGCAGCGAGCTTGTGTAAAATCCGACTGACATTTAGAAATGCCAGCAATCTTATTAATTCTTCAGTTCCAGAAGTGTTTCTCGGAGCTTTTTGTGCTCCAGTCGGAGTGCAGGAGAGTGATGCAGCCCAGTGGCAGAACCAAGCTCTTCACACAAATACTGGACTCCTTTAAAATTGTGTTTATCATGGACCTTGTGACGAACTGGGGAACACACCTGTGAAGGGTGAGGCAGCTGGTGAGAGCTGCAGCTGTTTGTGCTGTCCCATGCCTGACCTCTTTCTGCCTCGAGAAGAGCCCCTTGTGCAGGAATTTTGAGTTCTGTGTGTCTGCCAGCACAGAGATGTGCTGCTGCCCTTCCTCAGGAGCAGAGCCCTCTAATGCAGGCACCAGTAATCCACATGGAATTGCTGATCCTTATTCCAGGATCACACTGAATTCACACCAGTGTGTGCCAGGGCTCATTGTCACTCCTTTCTCTCTGGGAGGAGAGCTTGGTGGTTACACCTCAGGTTTTCCACACCACTTCCATGACTGAGATCAGGCATGTTTGCTCTGTGCCACATCTACGTGCATTTTAATGTCAAATTTACTGTTCTGGATTGGAAATCCTTCTCTGTGCTTGGTACAAATATTGTTTTGTGGGATGTAAATCTACCGATGTGCTGCATGTACTGAATCAGAGCCAAGGTTACTTCACTTCTAAATCTCCAGTGACCATCCAGTAAATAAAAGCTCTCGAAATCCTGAGTCTATTAGCAGAAAATACAACTGTAGATCTCTCCAAAAGGAATGACTCATTGCAGTGAGGTTAGCAGGGAGGAGAGGGAGGAGGGTTCTGCAGTCGGTTGATTGGGTTTATTAATGCAACAGCTACTACTGCATTAGCAATTCTATTTAGTGTGTAGTGACTGAAAAAATCAGATGCCTTCCAGTTCCTGCCATTGGCATGGAGCTGCTTTTTGTTGAAAATGGGAGGGATATATAAAATTATCCCGGAGTAGGGGGTTATGCATGCATTAAGGTGACAGCCATGGGTGCTTGGCCACTAATTGTGAAACCACTGTGGGTTAGAGCAAGGTCTTCAATCCTGCTGTTGAGAGCTTTTATTCTTTGACCTGACTCACTGCAGGGGAATGGGTTTCAGTTTGGAATAAATTTTGACCCAAATAATTGAAAGTTAATCTCACTTCATTTTACATAATGCTTTATGATAATGCAATTGTAGCGCGTTTAGTGTGGGGCACGAGGGCAGCAGTTTACAGAAGCTGACATTTTGCATAAAGAAACAAAAAGAGGTCCTGAGTTTATCTAATCAAACTGATAGCAGCAGTTGAGCAGGTTAACCTTTCTAATAATGACTTCCCCTCTTTTATGTATTTTGTGGAGGTGGTTGCTTACAGGTATTAATTTGTAACACCCAACAATTACGTTCTGTGCAATGTGGTAAATGTGAGCTGAACAGTTTACTGGGTCAAGCAAAAGCAGAAGAGATCAAACCAAACAGGGTGAAAAAATGAGCTATACCAGAGTAAGTGAATTGCAGGTCAAGTGCTGCTTGAATGAAGCAATGCTCAGTGAAAGTTGCTGGATACAAAATACTTTCCTTCTTGGGGAGTTATCAGAAAATATGCACTCAGTGAACCAGAAAACTGTGAAATTATTTAATAAAATTAATCCTGGGCTATGAATAGGAAAAATGTCAGATTTATTTTGCATCTAGATTTCCATCCCAGCAAATATAAATTTACCCCTGGATTCTTTTGTCCCAATTTAACATTTGCTCTGTTGTGTTGAATAGAGTCCTATACCCAGTCTATGTTTTCACAGTAAGTGTCGAGTTAGCATAAAAAAATAAGGAAACAATATGTTTGCAATGAGAATTAAAAACCACAGTACTCATGTTTAGCTTACTCCAGGTGTAAACCAAATCATTTCAGTACATATCCTTATACATCTGACACTTCTTTTCTTTTATTTGCCAGCACAATCTTGCGTTCCTTGATCTGGAAGATAAAGGGAATAATTTCCTTCATCCTTACCAAAGTTTCCTAAAGGAGCATTGTCCCTAAATTGTATTGCAAAGTGGAGCTTTTCACACCAGTTGATGCTGTTTTGCCCAGCTCTGTCAGTCCATCTCCATCTCCTGCTTCCCTTTCAGCCATGGCATTTTTTACTCCTGTCACACCCTTCCCAGAATGAAGGATTCAATGGACTGGTCTGCTTTTATCTCCACATCTTGTCTTGGCCTCCCCAGGCCACCACCTGTAAGAAAGCCACTTCCAGCATGGCCAAAGGATGAGGGAGTTTACACTCAACAGCAGCTTGTTCTTCTGCAGTATTTTCCTTGCCAGCAGCCAGGGCAGTTGCAGCAAGGAGCACAGGGACAGGCCTCGGCTCCCCAGTGACAGAAAGCGGCACTTGTGATGCCTTGCCCCTTCCTGGGTCAGAGTGTGCTGCTCTTGTCGAGCAGCGTCACCTCCTCAATGAACCGCGCACGGCTGGCGTGGCCTCCCCGCCACCGCGGGGTCCAAAGGGACACTCAGGCTTTGGGGACAGGCAGGACTGAAGGGCTGGCAGCTCCCAGCCCCCTTAACTCCCCTCAGAGCCCCGTTCTGAGCTGAGCTGTGTGCCTGGCTGGGACCTGAGCTCCAGAGGAGCTGCCATGGTCAGCATCGCCTCTGATGCGGTGCTGGAGGAGCCTCTTTGAATGGTCGGGTTCTCTGTCCCAGCTCAAACAGCTCTTATAAAAAATCCTCCTTTGAACTCCCCTCTGCTTCGTTTTCTAGGGGTTTCAGTCAATGTCGAAACACCCCTTGAATGAACAGAATTAGGGCAGAATGGGGAGGGCACGATTTCTCTGCCTGCACAGGAGTAGTTTGGGACTGAAATCATCAGCGCTCTTTGAAAGCTGAGTTATTTCCATGAGGGTGCCTTAGGAGTGCAAAATGTTATTAGAATATGCATTATTATTTTGAATTTTGCCTGTCAGTACTGACATCAGTGACAGGAAAGGGCAGTACACTGGAAATATGATCTGTTCACCTTTCCCCAACACGATGGAACACAAAGACAGGTGATTGTTACACTCTGCTTTTACTTGGTAGCTCGGTCCCAAAGGATACTGCATGGCTGGGTGACATTGTGCTGCAGTGCCTGTGCCTGATTTTATTTTGAGTAAGTCATACCTCTTTATACATAGATAATGAGCCCACCGTGCACCTGGCACAGGCTGAGCAGTGTTATTTAAAACAGGAGAGTCTGAGCATGCCTGAACGCGAAGTTCTCTCATAAGTATAAGCTGCAAACCCTTATTCAACATTAAATCAAATCAATGTTAATTTGTGAACTAATTAGCATTTCAGGCTTGGGTTGTTTTTTTTTTTTTCAGCAGTGTGGTGATTTTGTATATAATGCTATGTGATTGTACCAAAGTACATAATTATGGAGCTGAATGCATTGTCTCCTGCTGACATGTTGCAAGAGGAGTTTCTTTCAGCAAAGGATGCTCTCTACATCTGAATTAAAATACAGACCCACAGCCAAGTCCCATGCATGGACACAGAGCTGAGGCAATATCAGAATTTAGGGGTCTTATTGTAAAAACAGGCTGAAAATATATTAAATGAGTGTGCTCATTCCCATTTCTACTATATTTTAATGAGGGAATGGCAGGATGTCCTTTGGTGTGAGATAGATGATGAGACAGGTATTCTGAGTGGGGAATATGCATCAAAGAAAACAGAGTGACTTAAGGAGATTTTTTTTAAAAAAAAACTCCGAAGTCTGACTGCTGGAGTACAGGAACTGTCAGTACTTGCTCAGCTCAGTGTTCATTTTCACCAGAATCCTTTCCCTGGCAGGAGCCAGCACCAGGCAGCCAGAGATGGTGTCAGGAATTTTGTAATGGCTGTCTCTCTCAAGGAAAAACTGATGGAAGTCTTCTCTACATTTACCTATATTTACCCAGCAACAAGCACCTTAATTTAGATACTATTACCCACACTCTAGTTTGCTTTAAAAACAGTTTTAATGATATCTATGTCCTTTTTGATCTTTGATGACATTGATTTTTTTTAAGTAACATGGTTAAGATAAAAGCCTCTTTCTTACCACAGTGCAGAATACACAATCTGCCCTGACAAGGGGAACACTGCACCCAGCTAATGTAAATAGATGAGATAGTAACACAGCATCACTTAAGGCTACAGTTTGTAACCCTGTTGGAAAAAAAACCCCAACATATAAACTGTAGGAGGTTTTGCAGAATTGAAGTCAAGCACGTGCACGTAGTTCCCAATAGGATCTCCGAGTTGATCAGCAAAATTTCACATCCCCAGAAAACTTTTATCCAGGTGAGAATGTCTGTTCAGCTGCTCACAGGAGTCAAACTATGACTGATTTTTTTGTTATGCTGGGATTTACTGGTCTCCTCCTCCTGACCTTGCCTTGCTGGGGGTGAGTGTGGGGCTGTCAGAGACTGTTTTGGATATTTGTCCTTTTGGACAGACAGGTTATTCTTGCACCAGACTGACTCAGACTGAGTTACACAGAACCAGGATTCACACCCCTCTTTATCAACTGAAGAATTAAAACTCAGATGTGTTGGAATTTCCATGGTCACGTTCAGCTGTCTGGGTTTGACTCAGGATGAGCTAACTGTGACATGTCATCCTCCCAAGCTGTGGTTTTGGCTCTCTTTGGAGGCAATTTTTTCTGGGGTCTGCTCCCTGCCTAGAGCTGGGGCTGGTGGCAATTGGAAAGGCTGGAGACTTCAATTTTCAGTCTGGTGTTCCAGGAAAGTGAGGCATTTTAGATCTCTCTGTATACTTAACCTCTTGGTCATTCTTTTGAAGGCCTCAGCTAATTTCAGCCAAATCTGACAGGCCATTAAATTCCCTCAGATCTCATACAGGTAACAGGCTAAATTGATTCTCAGCTCTGAGAAATAGTTATAGACTGAGATTCCAAAGGTCCTGACTCACTCATCTGAGAGGTGCTGGAAGTCCTGTGTCTGGATATTAGCTTTCTTCCAGTCTTGCCTGTGAGATTGAGTTGCCTAAAGAATCAAAGTAGTTGTGACAGCACAGCCGACTCTTTCTCTTCTGCTCTTCAGTCCAGAAAATCTTGTACCTTCACATGATTCACCCACCAAATCCAGTAATTTGCCTTATGGTAAGACAAACACTCAAAGATATTTATTTAACTTGCCCTTCCCCATAATCACTCAATGAATTATCTCTATTGAAATTTAATGAAATTTTGTGAATCTCAGCCCACTTTTTACAAGCAGTCGTGTTACTTCTGAAAATCTGCATTATTAGATGCAAACTACATGAGAGAATTTGCAGTTTTTACCATGACTTTCTTACATTTATATATTTCAGGCCTTTAAAGGGTTTAATATTTTTCCCAGTTGCATTTTATTTTTGATAAAAAATAAATTGCATGCAATGCTACCTTTGTGCAAACACCCAAACATGCCCCTATTTTCAGTGCAAACAGCAGAAAGTTGGACTATTTAGAAAAACACAATTGAGCCCAAGAACCACAATAATTACATCCCTGGTTATTTTGCGACAGAGAAATATTTCAATCTACACTCTGTGTTTATACGCTAAAAATGTTTCTTCTTGTCTAAAGTAGCAAATTTACCTGAGGGAGCTTTATTTCTGTTTATACACTTAATGCAGAACATTATTTGCATCACAGAAAGATCACACCTTCCCCTTGCCTATTGCAGCTTTTCCACACCAAACCTCAGGATTTCCTATTATTTGTAAAATTGCTTTTGTTTTCAGTTGGGATCAGATGCAGAAATGGAAAGATCAGGGCATATTAGAATTTGTAGCTGAGGGAGAATTCTGCTCCAAGTGCAGAGTGTTAAACTGTGAAGGGGAGGAGGGGGATGCACAAGACAAAGGAGAAGAGGTTTTTTGGAAATCTGATCAATATTACCTTGAAAAAGAGCAAGAGATGAGGACAGGAGGAGTGAGGTATTAAAGCAAGGAAAGGCAAGTATATTCATAGTCATGCTGCTCATGGTTTTATACTCAAATTTTGAGATGGGTGATCTTGCCTATTTGGAAGAAAGGTGGCACATGCTAATCAACCAATTGGGAACCCTCAGGACATATTCCAGGGAGAAGGTGCAGGGAAAATGTTCATTTTTAGATATTTATGGAGAAATTGCAAGAATGTTTCAGCTTGTGTGGTCAACACCAATCTGCTTAGGCGTTTCCCTGGCATCTCCCTGTTTGCAGTGAATTTATAAATGAATTATTAATTGGATTCTACTGTTATCAGGAGTATCTTTTTTTTAAAAAAATTAGGCAAATATTACAAGATCAGAGCAACTCTAGAGATAAGGTCTGCTCTAATTTCTGGCAGCAGCTGCAATATCAAAGGGGTTAATTTAGATCATCGAGGTTTCGTCTCTTTGCCCTCTAAGGTCTGATTCATAAAGCTGAAGAGATGAATTCAGAAATTTCCAGAGACAAATGGGGGAGAAAATCAAGATATATGAAAAAGGAGGGTGGAAAATTAAGTTTTGTGTCAGTGTATGTGGTTACCAAGCAGGGCTTGAAATTCACTTACATTCTTGTGCAGATAAGGTGGTGGTGAGATGTTTCCCTCATATCCTGGGCCAATTCTCAATATTGAAACAGATCAATGATCCATTCAGTCTCACTGGCTAATGCTGGGGAGAAATGCAGAAATCCTTGATGATGCATTTAACAGCTTAAAACTAGAGATGGGATTGTTTCCAGCCAGTCTTTGTCTTCTGCTCCTAAAATACAAACACTAATCACTCACTATTGTTCTGCTGGTTTAGCTCTGTATTTGTGCATGAAGTCAACACTAAACTTCTTGCTGCTCTTTTCTGAGTGCTCTGCTCCCAGCATCCCACAGGCTCCAATTCAGCAGGTTAATTGAACACTGTTTAACTACCACTGTCTTTAGCTGAACACCATCTTTATATTAACCTTAATTCAGTTTTGCTCCAAACAAGCATTTGAGTCTTTATGGAAAACAAAACAAACCAAAATCAAACCCATGGAAAAAAACCCCCAGAAACATGCACACACACACATAAAAACCAACCCAGCCCAAGACTGGTGTAATTCCCACCCATCCAGCTCAGAGAGGAGAAGGTGTAATGGACAGTTATACTCAAATCCTCTTCTAAACAGATGTGCCTTGTTGTGGAGATCACTGGATACAGCCATGCTCCCTAAAGCTCTGGAGACTCATGGAGCCCAGGATGAGGTTTTTGAAACACTGATTTTAAGGAGGGCCATGATAAGACATTGCTGCAGAGAGAAAGAAAATCATCTGTTCCCCATGTCCTTGGTGGGAAGGGTGCAGTGAATGGTGCTGGGCTTAAATATCCATTGTCTGGGCATAAATTCCATAAAAACCAAGAAGATAATCAAGAAAGCAGTACTTAGCAGGGATTTCTGTATTTAGGGGCAGAGGAAGAGGTCATCAGAGAAGGAGAGGATTGCACTGATGTTCTTTGATGTGTTTTTACTTGAAATATGAAGGTAGGAGGGGAAAATGAACATGATGTTGATTTGAATCAGTTATGAGAAAAGACCAAGCCTTTGCACAACGCCCTCATGCACCTT
>VYZR01095666.1:42862-75237 GCA_013400675.1 Oxylabes madagascariensis
CCAAATGGGGATTACACACAACAGAGACGTTTCTGCCAAAGAATGTAAGAAAGACTGACATCTTCTTCCTCCTGATGCTCTGGTTTGTCTGAGGAAAGGACAGCATCTGTCCCCTGCCCTGGTCTGGGTTTGTGTTGTGTGAGGAAGAGTCCTCCCACCAAATATTTTAATGCCTGTCTTTATCTGCTCCTGCTGGCTGCAGCTTTGTTTTCTCCCCGTGGACTTCCCTGAGATGTCACAGGATTTTGGGGTGAGGGATAGTGGAGCAGCAAAGGCAGTGAGTGCTGTGCAAGTCCAGCTCTATGTTTTTCTCTTCAGTTTTGTCATGGACCTTTAAAGCTGAATTATTGAGCATGGAAATGCATTTCACCATAAAGAGCATTTTTAAGAAGAAGGCAAGGAGTCAGGTTACTCAAGGCATTGCTGTTGGATGGCTTGTGGGAAAAGCTGTTGGGAGCAAACAACCCAGACGAGCCCGTGTGCTCTCTCATTTGCAAAGATTCGGTTGCTGTCTTGTTTCTCCCATCATAAAATTGTCTCTCTGAGTTTTCCAGGTGGATGCATCACAGGGGCTGGAATGTAGGCTGACAGGTAGAAATCAAAAGCAGCATGTCTTAGTGATGCTTCGTCAGCTGTGAATAACAAGAAACATTCGGGGGTTTGTTCTGGAAATCCAGATGCCATCCACTGTCAGCTCTCAGCTGCTGCTGCTCTGGGCAAACCTCATAATATGTCACAGGCACAACATTTGCTGTGCCTTGGATTTTGCCCCCGCAGACATTTGCCTAATGTGTCTGTGTGGCAGCTCTAAATCAGATGTCAGCTTCTGTCTGAACTGAAATCTCTATTGCCCCTGCAATATTGTCCAGAGGACAGTACAGAACACGTTCTGGGGATGATTTGTGCTTAATTCCTAACAACTTAGGTGACTAATTGCATGAAGTCAGAAAGCAAACACAAACTCCCCAAGAGCACTATGTTTTTGCAAAGGGATGCTGATAAATAACCCAACAGTGGAGAGGATGAGACCTGCAGCAGCCAGCCAGAGCTTGGGAGTGACCACCCCACCCCATAGAGAAGGGACAACCTGTCCCTTTTCCAGTCACACCCCCATTTCCAGCCAGAGCTTGGGAGTGACCTCCCCACCCCATAGAGAAGGGACAACCTGTCCCTTTTCCAGTCACACCCCCATTTCCAGTACAGCCTGTGAGCAGGGGTCCAAACTCATGTTACTCTATTTGTGTACGTAGGATTGTATATAATCTGAAGTTACACAGCCTGAATATTTTAGGATGTTTGTTTGATACAGTGATATATGTTAGAATATAGAGATCTATTAATTGGAAGAACGGTATTTAGAGGCTTATATAAGTGTGCTGCATGCTGCAAACCACACTTGTATCACTGGGTATTAAACTGGGTATTTTGTTTGACAGCACACTTCATAATGTATTATAGGAGTAATATTTTATCAAGAGCTCAAGTACCAAAAGGAGTGCATTCCCCACAGGACTCTCTTCCCTTAATGTGCTTAAGGTTGTATTCAATATTCAGGAAGCTCCTTGTATTCTAAATCCAAAAGGCACCTCTTCAGAGATGTAAGAAAACAGATTTTTTTTCCTCATATCTTCCATATCAACAAGCCAGTGGTAAAAAGTTAATTGGAGCACCCTTTCAAACTCCAGGCTTCAGCTGGTAAAAATGGGAGGAAAAAAAAAGATGAAATGCATGATAGTGCTGTGCCATTTCTTCAAATAAAGATCATTAAAGTTTCTGACAAGGCTTTGATGCTGAAGCGCTGCCTTGCTCGTAGCAAACACCCAACTAAAGCAAATCCTCGACCTGTGTGACAGGCCCTGAATGCTTCCATTAGCATGGCATCATTCTAATGCATTTAGTGTGTGTGTTTAATGCTAAATGCATTAGCACTTAATGTCAGGAGCTCCAGACCCGCTCTAGTCAGGGGGTTAACGCAAATTAAGAATTGCAAGAGAGATTTGTCACTCTTTATAGCTCTGTGTTAGGAGTCCTAATTTCATTACCGAAGCTACTCAGCAAAGAAAGAGTATTATTTTTGTGTTAGGCTCTTTTTCTTTCTTTGGAAAATAAAGAGCAATTGCCCTGCTAGCACTTGGTTCCGCAGTAACACCTCCCAAGAAGGCCCACTGTAATATCATATAAACATATGCATAACAGAGTAAAACCTACAGAATACATCATTACCTAAGGAAATTTAACTACCCAGTTCAACTATCAGGTCAAGTTGGGAATGGACATCTATGGCTAAAGGTGGGCTTTTGTTTTGTTGATTCTGTCTAAACCCAGACCATTTTGGACTTCAGTAGCAGGAGGGAGCGGGGCCAACCTATGAAATACAGCAACCCAGGCCACAGCTTCAGAGAGCTTTCCCTCAGCACCAGGTGAGGGTTAAGCAGCTTAACCTTTCCATTTGACCTTGCCCCTGTTGATGTTTGCACAGACAGTGGCACTGATTCTCACTGGGGGTCAGCCCAGGTGAAAAACAAAATGGGAGTGGGATCTGGAACAACAGAGGAGTTGGGTTAGAGGCTGGAACGAGCACAGAGGGATGGGCATCAGTTTTGCCATATTGCTGGTGACTGCTTTACTGCACAGAGCTCCTTTTATTATTCAGTGTGCGGTGAGGAAGATGCACCTGGTCTCTTTTTCCAGCACTGCAAAGTGACAGGGATTCATTGCCTTAATAGGAATTCCTCCTAGCAGTAGTGTTAAAGTCAATGGGACTCCAAACAGAGCGTAGAGAATATGCCAGCCTCGGTAGGGTCAGGATCAAGAGCTGTTATGTTGATTGACCTCAGGAAAAGATTATTTTGAAGGGGTTTTTAAATGATTTTAATTAAAGCGTGTATTTAGATGAGTGGAGTTTATGCTAATTACATTTGTATGTCACCATCGTTCTTGAAAAAGTTTTAGAATTCTTAAAAACTTGAGCTTCTCCCAGTGCTTCAGTGAGATGGTGCTGAACTCATCCCCACAGAAAGGCAGTGAGGGAAATGTCTGCTTGGCCAGCATGTCCAAGGACACCAACAGGGCCTGACTGCCCCGACCAGGGAACTCCCTGCAGGCACCTGGAGCCCAGGGCTCCGTTCCAGCTCATCCCTGGTCCTTACTGAGCTGTATCACAGGGTAACATTGCAGGAATTAAGGTGTTGTCTCCCACTGGGTTGCTGTTCAGAGACCTTTGCTCTGTTTTCCTTGAGGACAAGTCCTTGTGCTTGGTGCTTTGCTGCATTTGGAGTGTCCTGCTCCTGATAGCAGCTGGATGTGCAAGTATAGTACTTTGTGCAGCAAATCTGGCCTCACAGCTCATGGGTCAGGTCCAACCTGAGCAACTTTTCTGTGGGATTTGTTACTTTTCCTCTACAGAAGGTGTAAATAGTGCTGTAAGAGCAGATTTCTCTTGCACCTCTTGCAACAGCTCCTGCTGAGACCCAGATCTCCGAGGGTCTGATCCTACCCTCGTCACTCTGTGAAGGGTTGCCTCAAGACCCCAATAATTTGTTTTCTCCTATCACTACCTCAGTCCCCTGCCCCAGAACCTCCCAGCTGCAGCCCTGCTCCACACAAGGAACAGCGACAATGCTGGACCTTCAGAGGGCCCCAAGCATTCACCACTCTAACTCAAAGCCTAACCTGGGTATTTCCCTTCCCTTTCCAGGCATGCTGGTACCCTTAACCTTGCAAAGTATCCTTAGCATCCTCCCCTTTCCATGAGCTTGCCTTGTTGCTAACGTGCCAGCACATTTCTGGGATTATGGCTACAAGAATGAGTTGCTACACGGAGAGATGGAGCAGAGCCGTACCCCAAGGGAAGAGCCGGCTGTGGAGCAGCAAATTCCCGGTCCTGCTGCTCTGCCCCAGCCTGCAGCAGTTTGTTCAGGTAGCCATGGCCCAGCACCAGCCTCATTAACCCTGCCATGGCCCCGGAGCACGCTGCTATCAGATGAGACAGTCCAACATTTTCTGCGTGTGCAAGAGCTTGAAGTGCTTTTCTTAGCCTGAAAACCAGCCAGCTGTGAGTTACACGCTTGACAGCAGTGATAAAACACCTATAAAACAAGATGCATCAATAATAGAGTCTAAATTGACTATAGGAGGTACGTGAGCATTGAGCATCCCTCTGCTTACCCTTAATTGATTGCAAGGTATCATTTTAAATTGAGGGGAAAATCCAGTTAAAAAATGTATTCATGGGAGGGAATCAGCACCAAGTGTCTACTGTTATTAAAGTGTGCCTTGATTTTAATGTTTTTGGCTCTCATTTCATGAAGTGTCAGATGAGTGGATAAGCAACAGGAGTTACATGATGAGGTTGTCTGTGTTCTGCATTCGCATTTGGGTGGTAATTCCAGACGAGAAAGAGAGCCCCGTGATTTGTCATGCACGTTGTGCTGGCTGTCACAGAGTGCTCTGAGACTGATTTGGCTGATTTTGGATGAGGTGGAAATTAATTAACAGGTGTCAACAGACATGGCTCCCCATGAAAATCTGAGCGGGGAAGGAGGATGGATCTCTGGCTCTGCCATCCAAAAGATCAAGAGAAAGGACAGGGAGCAGGGACAACCAGTGATGAGAAGTGAGACAGAAACCTGGAGCTGGTGGGAGTTTGATCCTCGTTCTCCAACAAGCCCTGTGGGATGGCAGCAACAGGGCATCTCCAGGACAGGCTCCTGCAGCAGGATGTATGGGAATGTCTGGGCCAGGCAGGTGTGGGCAGCAGTCTGATTTTGGTTCTCCCCCCATTCCCATGGGACCCAGCCCTGGCTGTAAGGCTGCCCTTCCCATCCCCAGCCCAGCTGTCTGCGCTCTATAAAAGGAGACCTTTCCTTCCTCGTACATCCCTGCTTCAGCACACCTTGAAACTGGAGAGAGTGATAAATTGAGCTCAGGCTGTTCCTTGGGAAGAATTACAGCTGTCTGAACAGCCATGCATGCAGGCTGGCTATTTTCCTCTCTGCTTTGCCATTTCGAAGTGACATTTGCTTTATCCAAGCAGTCATATTAAAATCATGCATCTCAGTAGCCCTTGTTTATTATCTATGCAGTATTCGTAATTCTCAGACATTTTATTGTGGTTTTGGCAGAGTCTTCTTTATATTGTTGAAACTTTTGAAAAAAAAAAATTAAAACAACAAAACAAACCCAAAACCCAACCCACCAAAGCCTGTTAAAATCCCTGATTTCTTACATGCTGTACCAAGTACATAAACTGTCTCCTGTATTTCAGGGGTTTTTAATCTGTGACCTCCCCAGTATAAATCTCAATAGACAAATTTAGATCTCAACACAAAACCAAATTGCTTGCTGTTTATGAAATGCATATATTTGTGTTGTAAATGCAATCCAATAACACCACTATTGTCAGGATCGCTTTCTTTTTGCTTATTGAAATTACATGCACATTTAAAATAGATTTATAACTGCCTATTTCCATACCCGAGCAAAACCTGGCATTTCACTAGCTGTGCCTTTGATAGTCAAGACTTCTGTAGATGTTTCCATGATTTCTTTCTGGTTAGTGGAAACGGGAGCTGTTGATTTTGATGGTTTTTATTTTTCGCATCTCCAGCTAAAATTGCATCTACTCAGTTATGTCAGTGCCACAGTTTTCATTTATTAAAAACACATGTAGTTTGAATGGAAACATACATCTAGATTAATGGAATTTTTTTTTTTAATATACTTACAGCAAGTAGAATCTAACTCCAGGTTTAATTTTGCTTCTAAAACCTGAATTTATTGAATGGCCAAAAGCCTGTGACTTTGCTGGCCCTTGTGCTGTCCCTCCTAAGTGAAAGTGGGGAGTGCCTGGTGTGACAGCTCCTCCAGGGGTGCCTCCCTCAGGGGCTGGGTCCTGCTGCTCACCCCTGGCTCTTCGGGGTGCTGCTGCCTGTCCCAGGACTAAGAGTGGGGAGCAAACTTGCTTAGACTCTGCACACACCCAGCTCAGCTCCAGACTGACTTGACAAACCTTTATTCATCTGTGACAGAGAGCAAACATCACCCCAGGGACTTGGGATCAAGCAGATGGAAAGGAGTTTAACCCCAAAACACTTCCAGCTAGAGTTCTTCTTTATACACCATAATCCTCTTATGCATCCACCTATTTCTTATCTCACTCAGTGCTTGAATATTTTGTTTGCAAAGCTCGCATGTGGGCTTCATTTATATTGCATGCTCTGTGTTCAATGCATGCTGTGTGTCTTTCCATGCTGGGGTTGTGCCCTTCCCAGGCTGCATCTCCTCATCCACACAACACCACAGAGCCTTGGGCACGCCTTGGTTTGTCCTTGGGTGGCTCCCTCTGCTTTTTGCTTGCACAGCAAGCTCAGGGAGTTTGGACAATGCTCTCAGGTACATGATGGATTTCTTGGGCTTGTCCTGTCCAGAGCCAGGAGTTGGACTTGGTGATCCTGTGGGTCCCTTCCAGCTCAGGGATGATATTATGATCAGAGTATAATCTTAAAACCTTCATAGAAGTGTTCTTACCTATGCCAGAATTCACCCAAAGAAATGGTTGGGGCTTTTTTCTTCCTTGTTTCCCATAATCTGTTTGCAGCATGTGCTTCTTGGTGTGCACAAGACTTTTTGGGGTCGAGGGCTCACTGGTGATCCCAGATTCACCCAGCATCAGCTGGAATGAATAATTTCTCCATGTAATCCAACCAAATGGAGAAGATAGGATGTTCTGGCAGAAATGAGACTTTATCTGTAAGTTACCTTGCAAACCACATCTGAAAGGTGCTAAAGAAGCACCCTTACAGGGATTATTAATGCACAGAAATAAAATGAAATTTTGGATGCTAAGTAACTAAACAAAACCCAAAGACAGATATGAAAGCCATTCTGGAAAGGCTATAAATCAGTTGCAGGCAATAGGCTGGAACAGAGTGTGGAAGTGCTGGAAACACATCCCTCATCAGGGAAGCTGTAGCAGCCTTGTTTTCTGACTGCAGAGGGAGAAGCTTTGATCACCAATTTCTTAAAAGCTGACTTAAAAGCCAGCATAAAGTTTAAAAAAGAATGGGAGTTTAATTACTTTGAAATCCTCTTTTAAATGTTGATTTTCCTTCTTTCTTAGTAATATGCATTTTAATAAAAGTAACTTATGGCCCCTAGGATTTTGATTCCGTAAGTTGATTTCATCCTTTTCTTCTTGCTTACCTGTCAACCTCATTTCATCAACTCTTTAATGTAATATTTCTTTCATTAGTGAATAGTGAGTAACACTAGGGAACTGGAACTGCTGGGGTTGGATTACGTAGTGCTGTAAATCAGGTCAAAACACTACTTGGATACATAAAAGAAATTCTGCTTGTCAGGTGGGTATTTACCCTGATGCTTTAATTCAGGTCAGTGCTAAGCTTTTAAGGTAATCTCTCATTCACTGCACTGGGGTTCTTGGAGTGCACAAAGTGGATTTCTATAGCATGCAACGAAGTCAGAAGAGACACTCCAGGAGCTCACCTAATCTGTCTGCTAATGGACACTTAGCCCATTTAAACCCAGCCTGGGCTAGGCTGAAATAGCTGCCCCAAAATTCAGGGCCCACAGCTTAGAGTTCAGTTACTGCTGTTGGCTTGCTGGTGACCATCAGGCTGGGAAAGAGTGGCCTAATGTGATAACTATGCTAGATTTTTATGAAACAAAATGAAAAACCACTTTTGCATTTATCAGGGTTTGTTCACCCAGAGTGTGAATGTTGATTGGCTCTGATAGTGTGTTAGGATAAGGAAATGAGTGTTTGAAATAGTGACCTCCTCCTCAGTAGAACAATGGAATAACCAGAGATGCTCTGTGGGAGAAGGGCAGTGATGTACAGTGGTGTCAAACAAAGCCCTTAAATTGGTCCTTGGAGGTCAGGAAGCGTTCAAGGGAAAGAACACCCGTGTGGGTTGGGTTTGTGTCCAGCAGTATGAGATTTGGCTGTGGGGTTTGTGTTTTGGTTGTTGTTTTACCATCCTTAAATGACAATGATGAGAGGTATTAGGATCTATTGTTCTGAACTGAGATTTCTAAATCTGCAGAAGGAATTATCTCCTGGGTATGGTCTCAGACTCGGGACAGTGTAACATTCTGGCTGATGTGTTAAGTGTTTCATCTCTTATCAGGATGTCAGATCCACTACAGCAAGCACATATTTTCTGGGTTTGAATACGTGTGAATCTCTGATAATGCTACAAGGGAATAAGTGTAGGAGAATCTGTGTTAAGTGACATCTCATTTCTGCCTTTCACTTAGTTAAAGCCAATAATGGGCTGAAAAGGAACAGATGTAAGCTCAGATATGCTGTGTAAGTACTTCCAGTGCTTATTCAGCGGTGCCAGGTGTGTGAATATGGGAAAGCTCTGGACGATGTGAATAATACCCATGCAGGTGAGCTGCTATCATATCCTGATATCAGATCTCCAGAACAGGACTGGGAGCAGAACAGCTTTTCTATCCTTGAAGACTTCAGAATTTCAGTCTTCCAGTGCTGATGCACCATTGGCACTGAAGGGTTTAGAATTTTTGTTGTGTGTGAAAAGTAGAAAAAACTCCTCCAAACTCCCAGAGACTTGGAGCCTTCTCCCATTCCTGTCCCAGAACTGGCTGTTGGGATAACAGAATTTATCTAGACACAATTACTAATGTGAAAAGATTGTACCACTCAAAATACAGATCCATGCCTCAGAACAGGAGCTGCATTTCCACATCTTCCATTAAATGTTTCAGTGCTTTAAATATGGGCCTGAAGATACAGGCTGGGAGGAGAAACGCATGAAATTTTATCTGGAAAGTAATTTTTTTTTTTTTTTTTTTTACTCGATCAAAAGGATCTAGGAAACACTAAGAAAGGGGAACTGCTTTTCCTCTGAAGGTTAGAGAAATCAGCATTTTTTAAAGTGCCATGTAGTAAAACCCCAGTGCCTTTCAATGGAAAGGACTGGAACTGACAGGGTATTTTGGGATGTGCTGTTCCAATGGTCTCCCTGCTGTTATGCAAGTACAGACATGACCAGTGGTGAATCTTGCCCTTCTTTTTAAAGACAGTCGAGGAGTGAATTTTCTGAGGCATATCTGAAGAATCTAAAATAGAAAAACTGTCCCTGTATTGCTCCCTGAAACATCAAATGCTCCTGGTCAGGAACTGGTCCTACAGAACCTTGGAATAGAGAACCTTTGAAGGTTCCTTTCAACATGAACTAGCCTAAATCCCAATTTAAAAAAAAAAGAAAAAACAACCAAAATCACTTGGTGACCCTGCCTGGGAGCCCCTCCTCCCTCCCTGACAATTTTCCTTCTGCAGGTGTGGACATTAGAAACTACTGATTCTGTAGGAGCAAAAATTTCTGTGCTAACCTGAAAATCCGGCCTTGCCTGCAATCTTCAGGATTTCCTTATTTATCATTATTCTAGGGGAGATGTGCAGAACATCTGAACCTCTACTCTGTCTTAACAGATCACTTGGATTTCTGGAAAGATGCTGAAATTCAGAATACAGTGAGTTCACTTTACCCTGCTCCCCTGTGAATAGACACAAAGGCTGTTTAATGCAGAGAAGGCCCTTGCTCTGAGTTTGTCTTTAGGGTTTGCATTCCAGTTGGATTGCTGCTAAATAGTCCTTCCTTTTTTTGGTTCAGGCCTGGGAGGGAAGCTCGTTGGTAAGTTCAGCAGTAGCTGTGTAAGCTTTATTTTCACTTAGCTGTGTTATTTTGTTCTTATGACTGGTGCAATCTCCTGCCATCTGGGGGCTTCTGGACCTGCTTCAATAAATCCTATTCGCTTTTCCTGTTGCTCTGAGGATTTTTGCCGAGGGAAGGGGAAGTGGATGGTTTATGCAGTGGACTCCAGGCTGCTGAAGGAGCATTGGACATATTTTACTTGTTTGTTCTTAGGTAAAATTGTCATAGTAGGTTGCCACAGACGACAGCCAAGGAAGAAACTGGTGACTTTTCTTAATTAACAAGCTGACACAATGTGAGAGGGGAGCTTCTAATTCCCTTCCTGCTTTCCCACAGCAGAGCAGTGTTGCTGACCTCTAGGAATGTGTGTGTGCTCTTGGGTGGATCAAAATGCCAGGAACCATCCTTGAAAGCACTGAGTGGCGCCTACCAAGAATTCCACCTTCCAGAGGTACCATCACCACACACTGCAGGGCAGGGAAGTTTCCAGGAGAGCCACTTGTGTGCCGTGGTCATGAACTTCTAGAAAGTTCTTGCAGCAGAGGCCTTTCTTGAAAAAGCCACCTCTTTCCACATTGCATGTGTGGCTTTTGTAAAGTGCTGTTCTTAGGGGTCCTTATATTTATAAGTTTCTGTGTGAAGCCCCAATGTTTTATACAGCAATTTTCTCTCCCAAAAGACTGTGAAATGACTCAGCCCAGCAGCCCTCTGTGATTCCAGCATCTGTATTTAGGAGCCAGAGGATGTGTGTGATGCAACATTTCGTTTCACTTTTTCACTTATTTTCGCTTGGCACGTTACCAACCCTCCCCCTCTGCAAACACACCGCTGGTGTAGAGCTCCTCNTCTAATTCCCTTCCTGCTTTCCCACAGCAGAGCAGTGTTGCTGACCTCTAGGAATGTGTGTGTGCTCTTGGGTGGATCAAAATGCCAGGAACCATCCTTGAAAGCACTGAGTGGCGCCTACCAAGAATTCCACCTTCCAGAGGTACCATCACCACACACTGCAGGGCAGGGAAGTTTCCAGGAGAGCCACTTGTGTGCCGTGGTCATGAACTTCTAGAAAGTTCTTGCAGCAGAGGCCTTTCTTGAAAAAGCCACCTCTTTCCACATTGCATGTGTGGCTTTTGTAAAGTGCTGTTCTTAGGGGTCCTTATATTTATAAGTTTCTGTGTGAAGCCCCAATGTTTTATACAGCAATTTTCTCTCCCAAAAGACTGTGAAATGACTCAGCCCAGCAGCCCTCTGTGATTCCAGCATCTGTATTTAGGAGCCAGAGGATGTGTGTGATGCAACATTTCGTTTCACTTTTTCACTTATTTTCGCTTGGCACGTTACCAACCCTCCCCCTCTGCAAACACACCGCTGGTGTAGAGCTCCTCAGACCAGTTTTTACTCCCTTTGCTTTTTTGCCCTGCTGATGGTCCTGCTCAAGTATTTTGTGGCCTTATGGCCAGCTTTGGTCTGGCTGGCACATCGTCATTGTATCAGCAATTCTCAGTTTCCAAACTGCCATGTTTAATAACAGTGGTTTTGAGATTCAGCATTGTCAACTTCGACTGCTCCCTTGACCTCCTGATTTTCCTGGGAGGTTACTGGAATAGCTGTATAATGGGAGAATATATTAAAAGAAATGCAAATGGCGTTTATTACTCCTCTGATGAAGCTTCATTTGTAAATGCTGGTTAATGGGGATGTAGCTGCTGTCCAACGTGCTCTCAGTCAGCTGGTGCAGTGCATGCCAAACAGATCTGTGCCTTTGCTGCTGCACTGCAAAATAACTCACATTTGCTCTCAGGAGTGAGAAACAAGCTGTCCTTACCCCTTTAGAGTAATAATCCTTTCGGTATGCAGGTGGATTAGCTCGAGTGGTTAGGTTAAAGAAACGTTTTTGTAAGAAGAAATGACCCTGCTAGGTACATAATTAGCTTCTGCTTTTGTTTCTAATGACTTTAATCCCAGGGTTTAGTCTTTTGGGCCTTTTTTTTTAAAGTAGGTATTCCAGGCATTCTCTAAATGCTCTTGCAACCCCCTGATGTGGTGCTGATGCCCTCTTAGAGAGCCACAAGTGACACAGCTTCAGCTTCAGCAGGTCCACAAGAGTGATAGAAACAGCCAGGTGTACCGATTCCTAATGGGAAATATGAACTGAATGGAACTGAGTGTTCCACATTTGATGGCAAGGCCAGAGCCCAGACCTGGAGTTCTCTCTTTGGCTTCGTGCTTCTATTTGGAGCAATTATTCATCTAATTGAGGTCTTGTTTCTTGTCTGAAAAAGCTACATTTTGCACAACTCTAACCAAGACAATTTCAGCAATCTTATTAGGAGCATCAGATTTGTATCACACTTGGACCTCAAATATTACTTGAACATGTCTTCTTTGTTCCAGTGGCAGAGAAGCGAGTGACTGCAGAACCGAGCAGCCCATGAAGATCTGTCTTACATCAGTCTGTGTAACTCTCTAAGAACATTTTCTCTTGCTTACCCAGCACTTGCACATGACAAGCAAAGGGAGCCCAATCCCTTTGTCCTCTGTGTGTTCATGCTCATACTGAGCTCATCTACAAACAGGTTTCACTGCATGTGTAGGGCCAGAGAATCAATAATTGATCACAAGTCCAGAGTCACCTGCTGATGGTCTATTTATAACCCACTCCATACTGCGTGAAGTCCTTGGGGATAAAAGAGCTTTATACATGCAAATATTCACTTTTCTTCTAAGTGGGGTAAAGTTCTTTCCAGCTCAAAGGATGAAAATCCTGGGAGTGTTGGTGGAACTGAGCCCATCTTTTAATGATCCTATCAGCAGAGTCGCCAGGCTGACATTTGATTATCTCTGAACGGCGTAGTGCAGCATCACCCCCTCTCCCAAATGGATTGCTTACCCAAGCCTTTAGCAACACCCTGGCTGAGTTAATTCAACTGTCCCTGGAGTGCTTCCAGCAGAGACAATTCACTGGTAACAACTGAGTAAAAGTTTCCCTTCCAGGGTTTTAACTGAGGATTTTAAGTGGCATGCTGTGCTCCTCCTGGGGTATGTCATGGTGGCAGCTGCAGCCTGGGCTGGACCCAAAGAGTGTGGAAAGGTCTCTGCCCCTCCACTCTGCTCTGGTGAGCCCCCACTTGGAGTGTTGCACCCAGCTCTGGGTGCAGCTCGGGTGCTGGGCTGATTTTATCAAGGTGGAGCAACATTCCCACCTTCAAACTGTTGATATCACCCTGTCCACAGCTATGGAAGCCAGGGCTGGCTGGTTCCTGGTGCTGAGGAAAGACTTGGTGTGGCTGTGGCTGGGTTAAACTCTTGCTTGCACTCAGATAACTTAAATGATCTCTTTGTTATTACTGTCCTAAGCTCTGTCTCAGCCTATGACTAATATGACCTGAAGGCAGTGCACCTGTTGGGAAAACCTTCATTGTTTCACAAGGAGAAAGCCAGAAAACCAGCTTTTCCTCAGAACACATTTCCCTTCAAGAAGGCTGGGATTAGGTCCAGCTTTCAAACTTTATGGATAATGCTCCTGTCTGATTTGTCATTTGTATCTCTGCCATTTCTATTGGCAGAGCATCAGGTCTGAAAGAGCCTCTGACCCAATAAATGCATGAATTATTTAAGATGCGAGCTAATTTTCTTCGGGCATTGTAATAGATCAAAACATGATAGCAGCACAGAGGACTGTTTTCTGGAATTCCATTCAAGTATCCTTTAAACACTTTAAATATATTTGCATTATGGTCAATTAAAAGGAGCTGAAACAATGCTAATAGTGGATTTCTTATTACTAATGCTTTTAAAGTTCCTAGATTTGCGCTTCATGCTTGAGGGTAAAGCCCCACCTCTAACTAATGAGAGCTAAGGAGAAGCTTCCCTGTGGGCAGATTATTCCATAACTGCTGCATGGCTGCTGGCTTGTCTCCCCAGCTCAGGAAGGGCTAACATCCTGCCAAAGTCTTTCCAACCTCTTCCCTTTGGGCATTGTTTATTAATTCAGACAAAAACCTCTGAGAATAACGCAAAGCAAAGCTGCTCCTTGAACACCACAGCCTTTGTTCCGTGCCCTCTGCTTTATCTCCTCTGCAGCTGTAGGGGAAAGCTCTTTAGTGCATGTTCAGCTCAGTCTCTCCAGGTTTTATTGGAGCATCAACCATTCCCTTTCCATCTGGATCTCCAAACTGCGGGGCTGGTCTTGGCTGAAGTGGGCAGGATCCTGGACAGACAGCCCCTCCATCTGGGCTAACACACCAATTTCAGAGTTTCTTTTTTTAATTATCAGCCATAATAATGAAATGAATACAATGATGTGGGCATGGAATTGCTTCAGAGAAGCTTCAGCAAAAGGAGAGCTGTCTCTGTGTATCCAAAGCCTTGTTCAGAGCCATTGTCACCCACGGCTGTGACAAATGCACTTGGTGTCCAGCACACCATCCCATGTCTGCTCTTCCAACCCACAAATACAATGCCTAAAAACCTGTTTTGGTGCCATTTTTTGAATGTATTGTTTGACATGCAGCTTGTCTCCAACTAGGGTTCACATTTATAACAGTTGCTCATCTCTAAAACTATAAAGAAAAAGAGTGTATTCTAATTTAATTACATAAATAATTTAAAATTTTTATAAGGGCTGCTTCAAACCTCAAACTAAAAAAATCTTTACAGACTGTATGTGATTTAGTTTTAACACACAGGGGATGTTAAATACATTTTTTTCTAATTTCTTTTTTTATTTTGGAAAACTTAAAAAAAAATCAGTAATTGACTCTTTAACAGAGCTGAAACTGTTGATTTCCAACCTGATTTCAAAGCATGTTTGAATACAGAGAGCAATTCAAAAATTCTTGTGAGCAGCAGTTTTAGTAGCTGCCATAGCAACAAGTAGAGTATCCAAGCCCTTGCAACCCCTTGGCGGCTGGAAATTCCTGGAAAGGACATGATCTACAGACATTTCCAGTGAGTTTTGCAAACACAACCTGCACTGTGACAATCCTTGGGAGAGCAATCCCAATTTTAACCTGGAAATCAGGGGGACATCAGGCATCCAGAGATAGCAGCACTAACAGAGAATGACAGGGAAACTTGGAAAAATTAAATGTTATATGGGTTTTAATGCAATTTGTGTAGTTTTCATGGAACGATCTGCATAATTTCTAGTATCTTCTAGTTTAGTCTTAGTCTCTTTTTTCTCTATGTTCTTGTCTCTTCTATATGTGCATTTTCCTGCTGATTGGAAGCCATCATCTCTATTCTGTTACCTGTGCCAAGAAATAAGGAGTTTTATCTTATTAATGCTGTCACTGCCATGTCGCTCTGTCCTTACAATAAGACTGAGGGCAGAGCTCTGAACAAGCTGCACATTTTGAAAAGAGGAGAGCTTGAGATGTTCTGCTGCTTCTGGGACCTCTGAACTTCTTCAGGCTCCTGGAAGCCAAACAGAACTGAATTTCAGAGCTGTCCTTATCTTAACAATAAGCCAAATCAGAACTCGAGATCTTAATTAACATTTCTACATTTCGAGTTACTTTTGTGAACACAATAGAGCTGATTATTACTGAAAGCTTCCTCAAAGAAGTTAAATTAATCTGATAAATCAATGTGGCCAATGCAGATAAGTCTGGTGGAGCATTTTCAAGCTGTACCAGGATCTGTCAAAAAGAGTAATGAATATATCAGATTTCCAAAAGTACACATTTTGGAAGCAGGGAGGAGTAAGATAAATGACACACGCCAACCTCATTAACTTGCATACTGGGTAACATGAGGCTGCAAATATGAAATTAAACTGGGTCTGCAGAAGCAACTTGAAAACAATAATGGAGAATGCAGAAACTGCTGTGAGTGACAACTCCAGAAACAGATGGCAAAGAAGGGGAAGGGATGAATGGGAGCAATGGTGTGACATTCGTGCTCCTTCAGATGCATCCAGCTCAGTAGGAATAATAATAATAATAATAATAATAATAATAATAATAATAATAATAATAATAATAATAATAGCCTTGCTGTGAATGAAATTCCCTTCTCTGTCTCATCCAAGCATGTTGAAGATCACTTGATAGTAAATTCATCATAAACTGAGGAATTGTAAAGGTCTCAGGCTGTGGCTCCTGCAGAAGGTTACAAAGTGAACAAACACTGCTGAGTGCTTGTAGCAAGCACTGGAGTTTCCAGGGAAGGTTCTTACCACTCTAGGGGAAAACTTTGCATCTTATTCTTGTTTAAGATCATCTTTTCACCGTGCCACGACTCTGCTGATAGGTGGTTTTGGATGCCAGTGATACATGAGTGGAAATGTGAGATAGAGTAGCTATGTTTATCAGAGAGTGGAAGTGATGAGTTCCCACTGATAAAAAATACATTCTTTCTCTTTCTTATGTATGAAGCCACAAAAGCTAATATTAGGTATGTACATGTAAGTGTAAAAAAAAATCTTCCCAAAAATCCTAGTCTGAAATTAAGAGGGAGAAAGAGGGTGCACCTAGAGCCAAGAAAAAAAAAGAAATTGCAAGGTATTAAAGTCAGAGTTGCCATCCCAACAGGCTCTGACTTGGGAGTTGCATCGCTGACCTCCACCAGCATCAAATGTCAGGGCAGAGTGGCCTTTTCAACATTCCCATAAGCCTTTCTGACATGAAAGGATGGCAGATAGGCTGGAAAGGACTTGAATTAACACAGGAGGTGCCGTTTGCTCACAGAGTGCCAGTTCTGTGCATCATTTGGGGCACTATTCCAGCATTCCCCCTCTTGGACCATATCACTGTTGTACACCAAATAACGACACAGACTCTCGATTAGAAGGCTATAAAATGACATTTTGTTTTTGAGATGTTTCTCTCTTTTGTGCTGTTTTACCCAGACTAATTCGATTGGTGAAACAAAGACAAACTTCTTCAATCACATTGGTTAAACTAGAGGGACATCAAGAAGCCCTTCCTGTGAGAAAGAATGGATAAACACAGGTACAGTTACAAAAACATTTCTCTTGTTTACAGAAAATCGCCTGGGAAAAGAATTTCCAGAAACCAAAACATCTCAGGCATTGAAATCAGGGCTACAGGACCACACATCTCTCAGCTCCTGCCCACAGCTGCCTCCTCCCTGATGGCCCGTGGGAGTGGTTGTGTGATTTATAACAGATAAGTGCAGTCAGATTTGAAGATTTGTTCAATTTTTTATTCTTTGTCGATTTTGTGACCCCACAGACTCCCAGCTGAACTCGGAGCAGGGAGTATCAGAAATCTCACAAGGCTCTCAAGACAACCAGTTCAAAGCATTTGTCTTTGGACCAGAATAATATCCACGTAAGCCTTTGGTAAGTCAGCTCTCACTGTTCCCTTAGGATCCAACCAACGATGCCTGCCAGCTTTGTGGAATATTCTGGTGATTTAGGATAATAGAAGGTATTTCAGAGGAACCTCAGAAACTGTTGCACAAAGCAATTCTCAGACTTGGATCTGAATGAGAAGAAACTGCATCCTCTGCAAGGCGTGCTCATGTTTCTCTTTATGGAGTTAGGGGACAGGGAATGAGAATAGGTAACTTGTTTACAAGGTTTTCTTCTCTTTCAACTCTCTGAGCAATTTATGTCACCTTTTTTCATGGGAGATGCTGAGACAGACTTGCCAGCTCGAGCTGAAAGATAAAATAAAACAGATGAAGGGGGTGGAGGGGGGAAATTGTTCCAGTTTTTTTTTTTTTTCAGTTCTGTACAATGATATAAAAAGTGGGTTATGAACTAAAATATTGAATCACAATTCTTCAGGCAGTTTTATACTTAAATCATAGTCTTGTCAAGTCTGTGTTTGATATGGTTTAATTAATGCTTCCCTTCTGTTGTATTTGATTTTGATGCGTGTGTGATAGATCCACACAAGCTCAGGTGATCAAAACCAGGCATTTTTCAGTGTCAGAGCCCGTGCTAAAGTCTCGGCTGGCTCCGTGCACACCCTGGATGAGGAAGGTGGTGATGGGTTATTAGAGGAACGTGAAGCAGCTATTAAGAAATCACCTACAGTAAATGAAGCCAATCCTGTTTTCATTAGGCTGCACAGAAACCGGGATCAAATGAGTTTGGCAAGGGAAGTCAAACCGAGTATGACGTGCCCCGCGACGCGACAGAGGGCTCTTCACAGCCTGTAGCTTTGCATTTGTTAGCAAGGTTTGCTCACTCTTCCAGTGGAAAACCCTCATTTTCAGCAATCACCAGCTGAAGGTCCTTGTTTTTAGTGAGACAACATTTGCAAACACCTTTATTGTTTGAGACAATCCAAAAGGAAGGAAAGGAGACGGAGCATGTAATTGTTCTCTTAGGGCTGGTGGTGGGATGCTGCTTACTGCACAAGTAGTTAGGGAGGAAGCTCAGAAGTCTTGTGGTGGGGATTTGCTCGCAGATGGAACTGGCAGTGACAGCAGAGCCTGGGATCAGCTTCAGCCAGCAATGACTCTTTTTCTCCTGTTTCCCTGGGTAACCTCCTCAATCAGGTAGGATGCACCGTGGTGTGTCACCTTCCGCTCCTGGCTCGCTCCTTGTGATGTTTCAAGCATCCTCAATGCTCTTAATTTCCTTAAGTGTTAAGGAAAGTAATACCTGGTATTGCTTGATGGGATAAAGTGCGTTGATAAGCTCTTAATTATAAGGATTCTTATAATTTGTTGACTTCCCTTCCCAGCAATAGTGGGGTGTTTCTACCACGAGGCCTTCTCAGCGCTGTCATTTGACATAATTCTGCTGATTTCATTAACTTTCGCTGATTTTTTTTTTCTTGCAAGTCGATCACAACGATTGATTGACTGGGAAAATGGGTTTTATCATCCTTAGTCTCCAAATGGAATAGCTGTAGCAGTTGGATTAGGTTAATCCTGGCAGTATCCGCCTTTGGCTGATTTCCACTGCTGAACGGAGCCGCCCCCTCTGCGCCCCTGCGAATTAGGGGATTAAGAGAAGAGGTGCTTAAGCTTAGCCCTTGATTGACACGTGGTTATGCAAATTGTGATGGAAACCGTGAGATTCCTGCAATCTAGCCGGAATATTAGAGATATCCTCAACGTGAGAGCATAGAGAAAACAGCAACACACAGTGAAAGCAAGGCCCACTTACAGGAAATTCAGGATCTTGAGCCCGTTTTCAACTCCTGAAATCTTGTAACCTTGAGATCCGTGTGCCCCCTGAGCAGCTGGAGGGAAAGGAGTGTGTTTTGAACAGGCAGGAGGCCGTAACTCATGTGATGTATCCGAATGTCAGATAAACTCTCTCATTTCCACACAGACATGGGAGGTGAAAGACAGAACAAAATGACTCTGTCGCCTACCATGGGCTGCTAGGGAGGCTCAGTGTGTGATTAAATAATGAATAAAATAGCATTGCAAATGATAATGTTATATTGTAAATAATTCCATTTGTTTACCCTACTATGGCATTGAAGTTCATCTCCCTTGGAGACTTCTCTGACTTTTGATGCTGTTTTGCTTTGCATAGGCTTGATTTTTTTTTTCTTGCTTTCCACTGAACCTTCATAAACATCCAGGAACTGACAGGACTACGTGAATAATTCACAGCAAACAATTTTTTGGATGAATTTAGCATCTTTATTTCTCTAAAAGTAGCCCTACACACATTCTGTATGTTTTGCACTAATTAATTGTTACATCAGTTTTAAGTATGAATTCCCCTCAAGCCACCATCAATCCTTCTATTTTTTATGAATAGCATATAAACTCTACTCTGGAAATAGCTGGGTTTAGAAATTAGTTTATTTGTGACTGGAGAAATGTGTATTGGTTTTGTTTCCTGCATGGATGGCTACGGTATTGCTACTGGTACAAATATGTCCCAACATAATATCTGGCAATGAGAATCTCAATTTTTTAGTTCATTTTTAAAATTCATATTTAAAGTACTCAAGTTTGATCTCTCAAATGCTTTAGGAAGAGAACACAAGGCAATCAAAAGACATGTTCTGTGTTTTCCTCTAGAGAAATCATATGGAGGAATAGATTTTAAGGAAGAAATAGTGCAATTACTATTAGTATTATTTGCTTGACTTCTACCTTGGAGAGCAGTATTTTTTCTTGGCGGTGACTCCTGCATAAAAATACGAAATTATTCCTTCAGTGAATAAAGGGTATGGGCGTGTATATTGTGGTTGTAGATCCAGACTAATGTTTACCCTTGAATATTAATCCAAAGGTTGGAGTTTAGTGCATGTAGTGGATGTTCACTGATGCAATGCATTTTAGTGGGAAGTATCTCAGAAATCCCTTTTAACTTGCTGTAGGTATCTCTGTATGTATCTGTGTGAATCTGAAAGATGAAAAGTCAGGTCAAAGTACCTGATCTACCAGCAGACAGTGCCACTGGTCAAACAGCAGCTGCTTCACTTCAACTCTCTGACAAAATGGGGGCAATGACACCTGAATGAAGCTCCACGAGATCCATGGATGGGATGCTGAAGTAAAACATTGCAGTATAAAATTCAGAACGTTTATCTCTGCATAGAGACTCATGGTATTCCTGGGCATGTATTTGATTAAGTACCTCTGTCGTGACTAAAACAGAGACCTGAGGTTTCTGTTTTGTTATTTTGGGGTTTTTTTTTTTAGGTGCCACCAGAAGATATCCTACCTGAGAAAGCCAGGAGTTTCCTAAAGTCATTAAAAAGAAGGGAAAAAATCCCCAGGCAGTGATGAAGGATGACGACGAGACAAATCAAACCTCTCTTTTGGGCAGAGACAAAAGTTTGTGAGATGTTTGCATTGATCCTCACCTGGAAGTTCTGTGTTTGGAAATTTTGAAGGTTTGGGGGGGAACTGAAGTCCATCAGTGAAGGTGGGTTTGGTTTCCTCATAGGAATTTTGGGTTGAGTAGATGCTGTGACCTGAGCTGCTCTCAGACACATCTGATGGGGCTTTGAGCAACCCCACCAAGGGAGAGGCATCCCTGCCCACGGCACGGGGTGGAATGAGGACATCTCTGAGGTCCCTGCCAACCCAAACCATTCTGGGGCTCTGTGATTCTGTGAAGCTGTGTACTTCCTGCAGCTCAGATGCCTTTGGAATCCCTGGCTCCGGAGCCCTTCGCATGGCATCGCAGGCGCTGTTTTGTTTCCAAGCCCAGAAGGATGAGACTTGTGTAAAGAGCTGCTAATTTGCTCTGCTTCGAGTACAACGAGCTTAAGCCTCTATACGCACAGAGACCCCAATATCAACGTCAAGATGAGAAGGTAGAAGTAGTTTTTTGCTCGTGTTCCATTCCTGTATGAAACTTTTTGAGTAACAATTAAAGGAGGGCTCTGAGATGAGCTGAATAATGGTGAAACAAAGGCACCCGCAGCGTGCTGCCTGCTCCCCTGTTGTCTTAGAGCAGCGTCTGCTGTAGCTGCTGGGTACTGTGGCAGGGAAATCTCCTCATTTCCATTTCAAACTCTGCCTGCTCTGAGACGAGGATAATCAGCCCCTCACTGCAGTTGTGCACTGCAGCATCTTCGCCTCCTGCTCCCTCTCCCGGGGCTCGCTCCTTTGCCGGCCCAGCTGTTTGTGGCACTGCTTCCCAGCTGACTCCAGAGCTGTTTGTGGCACTGCTTCCCAGCTGACTCCAGGCACTGGAGCTCCGAGGCTCTGGGGGAGCTCTCCAGCATGCTCGCACTCAGGGGCACTCATGTGGCTTTTCTGCTCACACATCTGTGCTTAAGGAATGGAAATTAATGGCACTTGCATAGAGATTTCTTTCGGTGATCTTTTGCAAGCATCCCCCGTACTGTATCCCTTCGTTCGGATGGGCTTGCAGAGAAGGATTTGCGCATCCATGCTCTTGGTGCATCATTAATTCCCAAAGCCCAGGGAGTCAATCATACCAACAGCAAGCTCTTCACCCAACTGATCGTCCTGTGTAATCTTTGGCAAGTATTTTTTGCTAAAAGCAGGGAGGAATCTGTACTGGAGTCGGAACTAAACCCCCATCTCTCACATCCCACTTGGCATCGGGATCACAAACCCACAACTGTGGCTTTGTTCATTGTTATGTGAACCTGGCAGATCTACCAAACTGTGCTCCCCAAAATCAGGCAAGACATCAGGAAGGAAACTGCTGGGGTCTAGAAATCAGAGACACCATAACTTAACACCAGAAGGATGTAGGGCCTGAGATTTGACATACATTTTTGCCAAGGGTTGTATTCCTCACACAGATGTGGTGGGTGGGAACAGACTGGGCTGACAGACTGCAGGTTCAGTGCTGTTCCAGACGTCTGGTTCCTCTTGTCATCCTCACCCAAACCCCAGGAAAGAAAGTGAATTAAAGAAACTCAGTGTTAGAAGGGTAGTCAGGGTACATCTCAATCACATAATCAATAGGCTATCTGACAGCTTTATTCATCTTTTATCGCCCACAAGTTAAGGGTAACAAAATGTCCGAGGCAGCCATTACCAAACAGCTCAGGGTTTGCATCGAAGAAACCCATTAAGCAGGAGGAGATGTTACTCCTGCAATAAATATGTGACACAGGAGAGCAGGTAAGAGATTGGGGGCCAGAAAAAGCGGTTTAGTCAAATGTGTCAGGTCACGGTGACAAAAGGTTAACAGCCTGTCACATGGCACATGCCCACAGCCACTGAGGTTTGCAACCATTAACACCTCCAACAAGGCTCCCTCTGCCACGAGGTACAATAACCACAGATGCCTTAATGATCTTACTTATGAAGGAATATGTAAAGCTGCTTAAGTCTCATTCTCTAGCTATTACAAGCTTGATCTCCTAGAATTAGACAGAAACTTTAATCGCCGTCTCACTGCTGCGGTTTGCGAGCTCACGCGTGAATTTCTTCCTTGCCGGGGATTAATTTTGCAGTTTGGTGACATGCCACTGAAAGAGTGGACAAGGAGGAGCAAGAGATCTATCTGTGCACAGGCTGTAATTCTCCTTCCTGAGCGCTGCCCAGCAGGCCAGGCACCTCTTGACAGAGCCGGCTTAGGTCAGAGCTTGCCAGAGAAACACTTAACATCCATCAGTGAACAGCAAGTTGGATCTACCGTGGCTATACGCTGTCACTCAAAAGTATTTCTGTCTCCAAAGCACCAGGAGCAGACACCTTCCTGCACAGGGGAGACGGCAGCCAGGAACGAACCTCCTGTGGGACAGCCAGGCAGATTCCCGAGGAGGAGAAGGCAGCAGGGGAAGGAATGGGCCCAGAACGCCTCTTGGTGTCTTCAGTGGGTGTGAGGGACCAACCTCGGCTGCCCCAGCGCACTCGAATGTCCCCAGCCTGCTCACGGCTCATGGCTCAGGTGTCCCGCTGCCCACTGCCCTGCTGCCCGCAGCCCCCCTGGCCGTGAAACCGGGGGTGATGCCCGCACAGCCCCGCTCCAGCTATCCCAGCGCTGGAAGGGCTTCCTCAGCCGCCTGCCGCAGGAGGGACGGGCACTGGGGCCAGCGGGCAGCCGGGCCGGGGGGTTGAGAGCCGCGTCCCCTCGGAGGGGGCGAGCGGAGGATGGAAGGAGAAGGAGCCCGGGGCTGGAGCCTCCGGAGGGGGGTCCCCGGCGGGCACCGCCCCCTGCCCGCGGCCCGGGCGGGGCGGGGGCCCCTCTGGCCGCTATCGAGGGATGCTCTAGGGATGCTCTAGCGCGGGGGCTGCGGGACCGGCGCTGCCGCCGCGGGCCCGGAGCCGCCCCCGCCCGCGCAGGCTCCGCGCCCGCAGCGCGCCGCAGCCAGCGAGACACCGGGGCGCGCATCCCGCCCGCCACAGCAGCAGCAGGAGGAGGAGGAGGAGGATGAGCGGGGCGCTGCGGGGAGCGGCGCCCGGCTGCAGGTAGGAGGAGGAGGAGGAGATCCGCGGGGGGAGCCGCCCGCCCCATCCCCGCCGCCGTGCGCCGAGCGGCTCCCGGCGCCCCGCGGAGCTCGGCGGAGTTGAGCGCAAAGTTTTTCCGCCGGGAGGGAGGCGCTGGCGCGGCGGAGCCGGCGAGGAGGAGGAGGAGGCGGGGAGGGATGCTCGGGCAGCGCGGTGCCGCCTCGCCTGCCGGCTGGGACGTGCGAGCGGGGATGCGAGCGGCGGCTCGCCCGCAGCAGCCGCGCTCCGGGGCCGTGCGCGGGGATTTAACACTTCCACAGCCGGCCACGGGCAACTTAGAGCCGTAGTGAGCATCTCCGAGCCGGGAGCGAACGTGAGACACCGCTTGCTTTCTTATTTGTGTGTGTGTGTCTGTGTGTGTGAGACTCCCGAGCGGGGTTTTCTCGCCATCCAGCTCTGCGTGCCAGCCGGGAAGGGGCAACTTGAACCAGCTGGCCCCTCTTGGTTTAATATTTACAGCCCGAATAAATATTTTGTTGCCCTTCTGCCTTTCTCTTGTAGTGTAGATGATTAATCGGGGAGGTTAGTGGCCAATTAGGCATAACCTTGTAGAAAAATAATTGTGGGTGGATATATGGGGTTTTACTGGTGATGTGATAGAATACACACAGATCTTGGTAGCTGCTTCCCCATGTGTGCAGATTCAGTGTGTTCTTGATTTTGAATGGAAATGAAAGTGTAATGACAAATATGTTACTTCCAGGGGAAGACTATTCTTTTCCTTGCCGGTGAAATATATAGCAGCTTCAAAGTAAAATGTGCATGTCTGGGCGCAGAAAAAGGGGTTCTCTTTTTCTGGTCGGTCACTAAATGTTTTTCTCCCTTTGAAATATGGTCTTTCTAGTGGAGCTGGTTGCTTTGAATGTTTGGTTTGCAGAATGAATTTCATTTCAGTGCCCTCGGAGTCTCGTGAGAAGAAGTGCACTGCTGTGTCTTCTGAGGCTGGTTGTTTTAACTGGTCTTGTTAAATAATGCTATTATTAAATGATGGCAAATTGAAGCAAATGTGTTTTTCATTGCCCACAAGTTGTGGTTCTGAGCTAAATTTCCTTTCATGGCTGGAGAGGCTCTTGCACTGCAGTATTACAATACAGCCATATTAAAAAGGTCCTTGGAGCAAATAACCCTCTAATGCTGCAGCTACGTTTTCGGTAGACTTCAGTAGTTCTGTGGGAAGTGATTATGTTGGATTTAAGGAATCTGGGCTGAACTGATTGTGCTTTTTTAATTGTGGTGTTAAACTGCTTGTAGACATTCATGTGAGTGGTAAATCTAAACCCAAAATCTAAAGAAGCAAAGCTCCAAACCCAAGGCTTTATTTGTGATGAATTTTTTTTTTTTTTTTTGCAACAGGTTTTTCTGTATTTTTTTCCCCTTCCTTCCTTCCTTCTCCCTTCAATTGGCAGCGAAGTCTTCAGCTTAAATACCTTTCCTTAACCAAGCAGAGTGCAGTGGTAGATGATACCATCATTCTCCTCTGTGTATGGTTTACTCTATCTCTGATGCTGCAAGGAGTGGAGGCAACTAAGACCAGAGATAAAAGGGAAAGAAGATTCCTGAGGTTGATGGTGTTGGCAAATTGATTGAATTAAGGTTTGCTCTGAGGAACCCCACTAGGTTCTAGATGGTTTCTTTGGGATGTCATGCTGAAAGCACAGGTCAGCACCTATCCTTCAGTGATTTCACATTAAATTCTCTGGGGTGTGCTTGGCAGGTGTGAAAAGCAGACGTGGAACTAAGCTTCTAATGTCAATATTTGGTGCTAAAAATTTCATTTTGAGCAGAAGACAAGCAGGTTGGTTACTTCTCTTTAACTACAGCTCTTCATTACTGGTTTTTGTTTGCTCTAGCAAACAAACACATAGCTCTTAAAATTGAATTAAGTGTATAAACTGCTTGAACCAGAGAGGGGAGACAGACTAATAAATAAAGAACTAAGCCATTGTGCCAACGACTGGCTGATTTCAGCTTTGGCCTGATCACTCAAGCAGTGCTCCAAGCAAGCTCCCAGCACCCTTTTTTCTGGCTTGGAGGATGGGAGTGCTGGGGGTGACTGTGGGGTGATGCCTGCTTGACTGACAGACACTCATTGCAGAGTGGCACCCGCTGCTCTGTCATTTTGCCTCTGTGATGATTTTCTCCAGAGAGCTGACAGAGAATTAGAATGTTTACAGTCGGGTTTTTGGAAGGGTTCCTCAAGATGCAGAGAGGAGGGTAGGGAAGTTCATCCATTTTTGGATGTCACTAATTCCAAGCTTCTGTAGCTCCTGTAGTCATGCTAATTGTTACTGATTGTCATGGCAGTGGCTGTTTCAGAGCACAAGAGTGCAAACGTTTCCACTCCACACAGGATAATCTTAAAAAGAAATGAAAGTGGGAAGGAAGGTGTGGCTGAAAGAGATATCTTACTCCAGTCTTTTCTTCAGGTTGTTCACGAAACCAAAGCAATGGATGAACAGTTGTACACTTTTGAAATTCAATTTCATTGGGAGGACTAAACTTTGCATCCTGTGTTTGCTGTAAATGCCATTTAATCTTGACACTACTTATCATAAGGATACAAACCTTAAAGTTCTCCAGCTCAAGCCCATTTCTCCACTGGAGCAAAACCATGGGAACAGAGGAGCCTGTGGTGGAGGATGGGTGTCATTTCCCATGTGGATGGCAGCTGTGTGCAAAAGGAGCTGAGCTGGAGTCAAGGCTGGTACCCAGCATGGCAGCAGATGAAAAAAATGTGATTTCTGGTGATCAGCTCTCCCCTTACCAAACTCATGTGTGTGCTGCAGATCAGGAACATGCTCTGTGCTTCTTTAACCATGTGATGCTGACCTAGAATCCCTTTGCAGATCCATCTGTGCTCATCACGTGAGCCTCAGTCCTGCTGGTGCCTGGTGTTCACCCTCCGGTACCTTTGATTTCCTCACTCACTTCCGTACCCTTCACTAGGCACATTTGCTGTAGGAGTGGGATGCTGTTGGGGGTTTCCCATCCCCCTGTTCCATCCACGCTTTGTAAAGGGAATTAAGGATGGTGTTGCAGCCAGCCCAGCGTGGAGCTGACAAATTGGGATCCCTTTACAGTGGCACCTCCTACAAGGAAAAAAGGAGGAGGGTTAGGATATTCAGGGGAAAGTCCCAGCATGGGTGTATTCCCTGTGTTCCCCATTTTTCTGATTGCAGCCTGTCTACAATTGCTCTCTCAGATTTTTATGGATGCCCTTCTGCTTTCAGAGCTCTAAAGAGGGAATAAGTGGTGTATTTGTGAGTTTATGCTTAACCAGGGATGCAGGAGCAGGCTGGAAGTGAAAACAAGCCAATCTCAACTGCTGC
Organism: Oxylabes madagascariensis; assembly: GCA_013400675.1. NCBI lineage: Eukaryota > Metazoa > Chordata > Aves > Passeriformes > Timaliidae > Oxylabes > Oxylabes madagascariensis. The sequence continues at coordinate 69,729 of VYZR01095666.1, forward strand.
TAAGAGCTCTTGGAAGGGGGAATGAGAAGTATTCTTTTGAGTAACCTGGATAGCAGGTGGAAATGACCCTATACACAGTGTCTATAAAACAGCGTGTTGGATAAAATGGTCCTATTACAGGAAGTGCAGAGGGCAAAAAACCTAAGCAGTCTTGACAATCATTTTGGGATTGTTCTGCAAGAAAATCAAAGGCTTGTCAGTTTTTGCTTTTATGCACATAAATCACCTTTGCTCCTCCTGTTTCATAAAATGCACTGGGTCAAGACTTTTCAGTTTGCCTTTACACTACTGTGAGTATTTACAGTAGAATACACAGCACACAACAGGAGATTCATATTTCACAGCACTTTCATTTTTCATCAGTATGCCAAGTTAAAGAACCTCCAACTTCCCTTTAAAATAGCATGAAGATTTGCAAGGCAGTTAAAAGGGATGAGAATACATTCTGATATTCCTCTTTTATAACCACAGATTGATGCATTCAACAGCCAGCTCCTTTGATTCTTCCAACATTTAAACATGAGTGACTTAGTGAAAAAAACACTGTATGAATATTTACTCCTGTTTTAATGTAACAGAGCCTTACTGAAGTCAAAGCAAGTGCAGCTGATTCCTCAAGCTGAGGATATGGCCCAGCAAAGGACTTTCCTAATTGGCAGGAGGCTGGTTTGGTACTATTCCTTTCAGGGCAATATTATAGAGAAAAAAAAAAAAAAGGAAAAAAACATAATCTTACTAACATCAGAGGGATTTCTCATTTGTAAAGTTAAATGTTCCTCAGTGAGAGGTGAGGGGATTACTCCAGCTCAGAGAGTGTTTTCCCTGACTAATATATCCAAAATGTATGTTGGGATTGCCCAGCACTGATAATTCACACACCTCTGGAGTGGAATACAGCAGCCATTCCAGGCTGGAAACATTATGCAGGAGGGGTTTAGGGAAGAGAAATGAAGAAAAACTAATCCAATTGAAACTGCAAGGGGAATTTAGGAAGCAGAATGCAATTATCCGAGTTGGATATTGGCCAGGACATGTTAGTTAACATTTTTGCTCTTGTGGGAATTTTCATGGGATCTTTAATGACGATGAATGGTCAAGGCTCTATTTTACATCTCATTTGAAAGCCTGAGCTTTCACTTCTTCATGAGGATGAAGTGAATGCTGTCCCTTCCTTCAGGATGAGTTGCTTTAGTCAATCTGCTTTCCTCCCACAGGGTCAGGGCTCTGGGCACACCTGTCTGGCAATTCCACCTGGTCAGGGATTTTTTTCACCCTGAGCTTCTTTTTTCAGAAGGAAATCTCAACACTCAGCATTGCATATCAAAGCCCAATTCCAATTTAAAAGGTCTTCATGTGGAGAGGATTCCCTACAGTTCAACTGGCCGTGAATCACAGAATGGGTTGGGTTGGGAGAGACCTTAAAGAGGAACTCATTCCAACCCCCTGCCATGCCGTATTTCCCTCCTTCCCTAAGCACCAGGCTGCTGGGTTCGTTCCCTGTTTTTTGAGGACTAATGGATGGAAGAATCATCTGTCAATAGTAAATGTGATAAATCTTACTGAAACTGGCATTCCAGGAGAAAGGAGTTGATGCATAAAATTTTCTTCTCTGTAATCACAATTTTCCATTCAGCTATCTGAACTTGAGTCCTTTCTGAAACAAGCAAGCAAGCAGGCACTTCTTCTCTGGAAAAAAATCAGTGTCTGGTTACAAATGTGGTTTTATATTAGTGCTTTTTGGTATTCAGGCAAGGAGAACAGTAGGATGGCAGTTTGCTTCTCGAGGGCAGAAAGGGCTTCCTCTTCTTTTGGAGGTTCAGGGATGGCGTGTTTGGTGTGATTCAGTCAAATATCGTTCTGGGAGCTCGGGGGATTGCTCTGTATCCATTGAGTTACCTTTGAATCTGTTTATCAACATGCTTGCAGACTGTCTTAGAGGTCATGAAGCAGTGGCAGATGCTGGGAGATAAAATTAGATATGCACCCAGACTTTACTGTATAATTTTGTTAACAAAAAGAGCAATGTTGTAGTAGATACTTTTTTTTCCTTTCTTTTTCTACTGTCCTGAGATTTTGTTTTCCTGCAACATCCAATATAGGTAGGCTGTGCTTCTAACCCACACATGCCACTGATACTCATGTGCAACACAAATAATGAAAAAATAACAGGATTATCTCCTCATAGCAAAGATTTTTGCTGTTTATATAGGAATTTCCCCCAAAACCTCTCATGGTAACATCAATGTCAGTAACCTAAAGTGCTGTTTCAAAATCACTCAAAATATTCATAATGTATCAAGTGATACATTTTGTATCCAAGGATTTTCTTTCTAAATTTTTGTGTCTTTGTGGACAGTTTAGGTTGTTTTGTGGTCTTTGGGAGGATGGGTAAAGCCAATATCTACGTCCACTCGTCCTGAATTTCTGGTTAAAACTAAAGAGCTGACCACTCTGAGCTGCTATGGTGCATTCCCTACAGAATTTGTGGGATTTCACAGGGGTGAGTGCTGGGGAGAGTCTCACCACTCTGTTACTGTCAGACTTGCTTTAACTTTCAGGTGGATCTTAATTACGCTCATCTCGTCTCAGGATGTGACTCAAAAGCCCAACTCTGAGCTTTTCAAGAATGTTCAGAATTGGATATAATATATATGGATATAATTGGATATAATGTTCAGAATGGGATATAATGTTAAGGGTCAAAAGGAATCCTGATCGTTGTCCAGAAGCCTCAGAGGAAACCACATTTTCTCATCTTTTAAAATAACAATGTCTTTGGTCCAAGGCTTCTTGGACAGCTGTGTAAGGCTGGATTTTGTCCCTCATAAACAAAGTGAATGTGCTTGGGGACCCCCCACGTAACTAAAGTGCCCATTCCATCTGCCTCTTGTAGCTTGACCCACAAAATCACAGCAAATGTTTCCACTGCATGAAAGAATTTGATGAATTTATTATGCTGGCCAGGTGTAAAGCTGTGATCTGTGACATTTCGTGCCTCATGTGGGCATTGTGCTGTCATGTGGCACAGTGGGCTGCATCAAAAGAGTCTTTGGGGACAAAGAGAGACAATATGGACAGAAGCTGTTGTTAGGCAAAATAAATTATAGAGTAGCTCATCCGGTGTGAGAAGGATTGGGAGCGATGTAGTTTCAAACATGGTTTTTTTCAGTAATTGTGCTGTTTGAATTGTGACCTACTTTAATAACATTCTATCGTTTTTAATATTTCTTTATTCATTACATTTTATACACACTCAGGTGGTTTACTGCAAGCTGTGTGGAAATTACAATGAAGGTCAAGTGCTCTCTGTGAGGATAACTTATTACTGGAAGTATTAACTGTTGTCATTACTGTTTTCCAACATGAAATTTTATTTGTCTGGTGAATGAAGAGATGATGTTGGGCTTGTGTTAAAGTGTGTGATTACTGTCAATAGACCAAAGTCCCTCCAGTCACAGTTTTGAGATGTGCATGATCACTGAACAAGCCTCACTTTAAATTGATTTATTTTTCCCTACACTCTTTAGCTGGTACAGGCCCTTATCAGAAATATCTTTGAGATTAGGACTGGTTTATATAGATTTAACTTTTAAAAGCCTTCAGTAAGCTGAGGCTAAACTGAGATTTGCAGCTTTACTATTGAAATAACCGTGCCTTCACTTGGCTTTGCAACCCTTCAAATGAGCTTAAATTCATGCTTCAAATTATATTAGTTCAGTATTTTTCATGTGAAAAAGGCTTTGGCCCACTGGAGGTCTGTGTAGAGTTGGAGTAAAGCCTTAGTTAGAGTTGAGAGCAGACTCTCATGGCCTGGGGTCAGTTAAATCACAGGTGCTGCATTCCATAGTGGTTTTCCATAAAAAAAACAGGTGCCCTGTGGTTAGTGGATGTGTAATTGTGAATTTTCACTGGGAGTTTGGAAAAATAGGATCCAGACATCACCTTCTCAAATCATAATCCCACTCTGGTAGAGCAAATATATTACTTTTCTCAGAGCCATGGAAATCCAGGGGTAAAAAGGGAAGCCCTGGAGCATCCTTGCTGTCCTCACTAACATATGTGGGATACCAGTGCATAATTTCTTACACATTATTGAAATAGAATCATTTTTTGTAAAGGTCAGCTGTCCGCAGTGTCTGAGTGTTTCAGATTTTATTATGCAGATTTGAGGTTCCTTTAGGAATCCAGTCTAAAATGGGCAGAATGAAGACAGAAGGGTTGCAGTGAATATTCATCCTTTTGGCCGTGGCAGCAGATCAGGGATTGAAGCTTTACCAGCTTTCTCATTGCATTATCAAAATTCTTGCCTGCTGGTTTGATGCGATGGACTTAGAGATTTCCCTGGTCCAAGGCCAAGGACATCTCAATTTACAAGTCATGTGTATCTAATTTTCCTTCTGAGCTATGTAATTTGAATTCTCTACAGTTGTGTCTTCTTAGTATAATCTGGAAGAAAAATGGAGTGGGTAGGTAAATGTCTTGCTGTTAAAGTTTCTGGACTGCTGTGCTGGGTTTGGGTTGGACAGGTAAGTCAGGAAGGCAAGAACTCTTTTATAGAAACAGAGAAGAGAGGTTTTTAGCTGAATGCCTGTTTTCTGTGCGCAGTTGAGCTAGGCAAAGCTTTCATGTCAGCCCAGCATAAGAGAGGAACAGGAGGTTAACCCAGGAAAGAGAGTCTGATAAAGACTTATTAAACCCCTCTGGAGACCTAAATAAGGAATCGTCTTTTCCATTTAAAGGAGTGAAGGGTGTCACACAATGTGAGCAGGCAGCAGACACACGTGGGACACTCACACAGGTGATGTTCTGTAGGAGAGCTCAGTGCCTTGGGGTGTTGAGGGTGCTAAACCTAACACAGACCAAACAATCTCCTGGAAGACTTTGTGGTGCAGCTGAGGACCCAGACTGGGGGTGACACTGCTTCTGGCACAGACGTGCCAGGCTCACCAGTGTGTCCTGGTGATGATCTCAAGATGTTTGTGCTCCTGGTGCCTGCCAGGGAGCCGAGGCTGCTGCACACGGGGCCAGCTGGCCCTCTGCTCCCAGCCAGAAGGGATTTCTCATACTGAGATGAAGAACTCAGCCAAAAGCCAGTGTGAAGCAGTTCATCTCTCCCCTGCTGGCACCCAGGTTTCTCTGGAGTCAAAGCTGTTTGAGTGTGGGACACAGCAGAAGTTGTTTCTAAGAGACAGGCAGCAGTGTTGGAGGAGAGGTGTTATCTTCTAGCAAGGCACCCAGTGTTGCCAAGGTGTGGAAAACTGAAATAATTGGTTGTGCAGGTGATTTATTTTGCCGTAGTTTTAAGCAGTGGCTTGGGTTTAAGACCTGTTATTCCCCTCACTCGGTGATAGGTGCTCTACCCTTGGTGTTTGACAGGGTAATGATCTCTCTGCTGGAGCTGCTTGTTCATAACCAATACTTGTGTTGGATATGTCTGTATCCATCTGTACCTGGCTCTAAAGGGACCCAGCAGAATTTTAAATGTATATATTAAAAAAAAAAAAAAAAA
>VYZR01095666.1:75279-103907 GCA_013400675.1 Oxylabes madagascariensis
AAAAATTTAGAAACCATTAGATTCCATTTAGGTCATGTTTGAAGCTTTGTTCCAAGCTCACGGCATGGAAACTCCATTTTTATTGGAAGTGGAGAACCTTGGGTAACTGCTTGACATGAGGAATTAGGGCTTGAGAAGAACACTAAATATCATGAGACTTGTGATAAAATCTTAAGCACTGTATAAGCCACTGAGGGCTGTCAGATTGTAATTAGGTTTGGTCATTATCAGTTTGAGCCAGATTTGCACAGGTTACTGAGACATGGGAAGCCACGTGCCCCATTACCAATTCCATGAGCAGCTCAGAACCCTTCCTTGATGGAGGTGAGATGGGCTGGCTGGACATTTTCTTTATTTCCTTTGCATTTTTGCCTCTTCCCTTCATGGGTTACTTTGCACAAGCTCAGGTTATCTCGTGCCCAACCACAGGCCACCAGGAATTCCTCCCCTGTGGAGATTTGATCTGGGCTGAACATCACTGCTGTTCCTGTAGGTTATGGTTTGCCCAATTCTTTCTAATTCTGGAGATTGAGGAAGTAGTTTGGATTCTAAATGGTGGTCTTTGAAATAGGTTGTTTTTCTGCTGAAATGCTTGTCTGTTTTGGTCACTTTTTGTAATCAAATATTGAAAAAAAATTAATATTAAAGTAAGAATATCTCCTCATGCAGGGCCCTAGGGTATGTTTCTTAGTGGTAGGACCTGGAATAGAGTTTATTAATAATTCCACTTATTACAGACTCTGTTGCCTTCAGATTACCATTTCAAGTGCAAATACACAGTGGAGATTACACATGGCAACATTTAAAAAGCAAAGTTCAGATGCTGTAATTGCAGAATGGAGTCACTTGGAATTATTTAATAAAAGAGGCGTACAAAAAGGTTCCTCGCTCTAATTTAATTAATAATGTATTTTGCATTTGGCTGGAGACATTTGGCTGGCAGCTTTTCTTTCAGGGTGCTGTGGAACAAAGCAGTAACACACTAAGATTTCCTCACTGGGGTCAGGCTGTACCTCAAGGCTGCTAAGAGTGACAAGGAGATCACAGAGCCCTGATTTCAAAAATACAAACTAGGGAATGGAATAGCTATCGCTGTTGTACACCAAACAACGACACAGACTCTGGATCAGAAGGCTAGAAAAATGACTCTTTATTTTTGAGATGTGACCCTCTTATATAGTATTTTACACAGACCAATTTGATTGGTGAAACAAAGGCAAACCTCCTCAATCACATTGGTTAGAACAGATGTTTGTCAGGAAACCTCTCCTGTGAGACAGAATGGATAAACATAGGTACAGTTACAAAAACATTTCTCTTGTTTACAGAAAATCGCCTGGGAAAAGAATTTCCAGAAACCAAAACATCTCAGGCATTAAATCAGGGCTACAACAGCGTTTTTTAGCTGTCAGCAAATAGGAGCAGAGATGGGAGAAATTGTGATCTATGAAGGAAAATGGCATGTCCATTGAAGCTGCTTAATTTGATACGTATCCTGATTTATTTTCCCTGTTTACTGAAGAAGCAGTGTGGACACACACACTCACTGCTGTGCCAAAGACCTTCACAGGAGCACAGCCTCTTCTGCCAGGGAGATTTCTCTTCCAGTTGCGAACATAATATTTTACTTTGCAGGTGTCAATGCTGGCTCTCTTGCTGTGCTCACCTTTGCTGCCCCTGCAGCTCCCGCACCTGATGGTGCTCCCAGCCCTGCAGTTGCCTGGCTCGCTCACTTTCTGCCTCATTTACTTCCCAATGACTGCTGAACGCCGTTCCCAAATTCAGGACCAGCCCACCTTTGTGAGTGGCTGCTCGGTTTGCTGCAGTGGCAGCGTGTTCAGTGACTTCTCTTTGAAAATGTTACAGCCGTACATCTTTGGAATTGTGGAGCTGGGTTTTGTTACCTTCACCAGAAGGAGGGAATGAACACTGGGGAAAAAATATTCCATTGAGGGCACTGGGAGGAATTCCAGCTGAGGGGTTCAGCAGGGTGGAGCTGGTGCCAGGGCTTGTGTGTGTTGGTAACTCACTGTGTGCTTTCCTAAGAAAAGCAGGAATTCCTGGTTACCTGATCCATCCTGAACATCTCTAACAAATACCAGGCCAAGCCACTTGTGTTGTTGGGGCTTTGCACTTGAAGAAGCAAATGCCAAGGTTTGGGAGAGGTTTAAATATTTTTTTCACTGAGAAGAGACCTTCTTTTGAGTAAACTTGAGATCACTGTCTTGGAGTTCTGTCAGCTTGGTGCTCATAGTGACAGAAACACACGTCAGGGTGGGAGCTGTGAGTGCTGCTCCCCATCAGTTGTTTTTCTTTGTACAAAATGATGTATTCAGTCCTTGGTGGCTCCCAAGGGAGAGGCTTGGAGCGATTCCCTTCTCACAGCTACGTCTTTGTGGGCCCTCACTGGTCTGGTTTGCTGACTCTTCTGTGGGAAGACGAACAAGTGTGAGTCTGGGTTTTTTTAGTTTCTTTTGTTAAGATTCTGCTCAGTCTGAGTTGAGTCTTTTTTAATGGACACTTGTGTGGACTGATTGTGTTTTTTTTTTTTCCCCTGTGGTTGTTTCTAAGATCTTTATTCCGTCATAATTAAGGCCTTTTTTAAATCCTTGGGTGGGTGTATCCAGATTCCATTGCAGTTCAGGAACAGCACTGTGATTGCCCATCTTGTGCACTGTCTTAACCAAAACCCCCCTTTCATGTTGTATATCTCCTATTGTTTTTATCTATTTCCCCACTTATTAAAAAGTTCTATGTCTGATTTCAGAATCCCAGTTTCTTAAATGCTGGAAAGGAGGTGATATTTTTGCTTTGAAGGTCTCTAAGTACCATACTAACAGCACAGAAACAAAATCCTACATAAACTCAAGTAGTTGTTCCTTAATTCCTTAGCTCATTGGGGCAACTAATAAAGTAAAATATATCAGTAAAATTTTATTAACAAAGTAAAATCTGAGATGTGGCATTCATGTGCTTTGCTGTATTCTGTGGACATCTGATTTGAAATTGTAATGTTGGTTATTTTGTAGGTGGGATATTATTCCAGAACTCAGCACTGGAGCAGGAGAGCTGCTTGTGATTCTGTTGGAGGATGGGAGAGACAACAGAGCGAGGCAGAAATCTTATTTTTTTGGTGCTTTTCTCTTGGAGGAGGCTGAATCTGAGAGCCTTGGCACTGTTCCATAGCAGAGGAGCTTGCAGTGATGCTGCAGTTTTGTTGGTGCCACTGCAGACACAAAGGCTAAAACAAATCAAACTGAGCTGAGAGGAGCAGATGGGGCAAGTGAGAAGTTGGGAAATCATTCAAAGTGTTAGACACCGAGTGATTTCAATTTCCCCGAGACAAGTGGGTGCTGTGGCACAACATGGCTCTTTCTGACACTCAACACACGTGAGACAATTTTGGAATAAAAGCTGCATCAGGTGTTCCGTTTCCAAATTTCCCTGCCTGAGGGGGAGAGTTTGCATTTGGCAAGGATAGCTGGGAGGGGCGTGGGGTGGTGAAAACAAGCTTATCATGATCCCTTTCAGGTGTTTTGTTGACTACTCTGAGCAGAGTGTGTATAACAAATGAGCAAAGTTCCTCCATCAGAGGCAAAAATGGAATTTATAAGGGTATCACAAGGCAGTGGGGGGGGGTCAAAGAAATTGGACAGATACCTCATTTCTTCTAGAAATGTTGTCTTGGTTTTAATGTTCTCCTCAAAGAATACAATTTTTCCCCATAGCATGGGAATAAGCAAAGGAATAAACCCCTCACTTTGGTAAATAAGAATATTGGAAATTTTGGCATCATCAGCAATGAATCCACAGAAATTCCTTGGAATGTGTGACCTGTATCCCTCTGTAACACTCTTCTTCTGTTAAGATTCCCCTTTAAGGGGTTTGGTTTCTTTTAAAAGTGTGGAAATGAGATACAAAGAATTCTGGTCGCACCTGATAATTGTGGCCTAAACACGATTTTGCAGTATTTACTGTTCGTAATAAATAAATAGACTGCAGATAATTCCTGCTTTAAAAGCTGTAGGGCACAGAAAAGTTGGGTGTAGGAAAAATGTGTATGATAAGGCATAGTTCCAGCAGAAAGAAAAGGAACTTAAATAGCACTTGGATCCTTTCCATCCACCCTACAAAGAAGAAAATTGGTTTGCAGGAAATATAGGTCATGGCAGTGTTCTGGCATCTTGATGTTGCTGTTTTGTAAGTACACTGGATAGCTGGCAGCACAATTTGGGCCTCCCATTAGAGCTGCTCTTTGCTGTCAGGCTTAAAGGCCATTAAATATCCCTTATCTGATCTAATGCACTCCTCACACAGACAAAGAAAATTTAAAAGATGCAGTGAGTTTGGGGGATTTCTGTTTGGGTTTGGGTTTTTCAATTTTTTTTTAATTTTTTTTTTTTAAACAAGTTACTGAAAGCCAATTTGGAGATGCTGCCTGTTGGTGCATCCAAAAGTCTGTTGCTTCAGCAGGAACCCAAGGATCAAGGATGCTCCATGAATGAGGCATTGAAGGGAGATTTTTCTCCCCTCCCCACGATAAAGCACAGGAGAAAATGAAACCTTGCATTATTGTGCCACATGGTTTTACAGATACCAGCTTTTTATTGGAGAAAAGCCTTGATTTTTTGAATATGGACCTTGATTGGGGATTAATCTGATTTCTTTGTGTTAGGAAAAGTATTAAAGGTATCTGTATTCTTGATTCAGGTGGTCTGTATTCTCTGTGCCCAGCAGCAGGACTGGGTCAGTGGTGTTTGTAGGAACTGGGGATCCCTGTGGGGGACAGGAGGTGACACTGCTCCCTTCTGGGACATCGTGGCACTGAAATGTCAAAAAAGTCACGATTTTTCTGCTTCATTCTGGACAACTGGCCTCTGTGAACAGGAAGAGGCCAGGATGAAAACAGAAGTGATGAAAGGAAATTTGGATGAGGAATTGTAAGTAGCCTTTTCCTACCCATCCCACAGTAGTGCTGTAGTTTTAGGAGTTATAATCTGCGTATAAACACACCAGACTTGCTAAAACTGCTTCATCTTCACCTATATTTTCTTTTTAATGATTTTGTCTTGAATAAGACGAAAAGTTAATAAATCCATGGAATCAGACGAAATCCAAGTCTGTCTCGCCTCTCCCTCACCCTGTCCTGGGGTCACTGGTGGCTCCTGGGGTTCGTTTGGTGAAGGTCACTCTCAGGATGCTTGTACCAAGTAGGGCTGCACTGAATTGAAACCCTTTTGTTTCAGGTGAAGCAGGATTTTTTTTTTTTAAACATGCAATCAGGAAAATTCCTGTGATGACAACTAGGTTTTTCTTTTGGGTGAATTTAAGTATCAAACTAGTGTTATTGTACCTTAGTTTCTTTGTTTCTTAGTTTCTTTTTACCACTTTCAGCAGGATTTGTAGGACTGATTCTTTGAATCCTGAACAAGGTGGTTGTGTGCACACATGCATGGGTGTGTGATTTTTAAAAAAACCCAAAAGTAATACCTTCAAAAATCTATTTATTTTAATTTTTTTTATGTAAAGATGCAAAAAGGAGCAAACAGAAAGACCTATCAGTCGTGTGTATCTGATTGAAATGCATAGATTCTTGTACATAAATTATTATTGCATGCAGTTGCATGAACAAATGGAAAAGCTGGGTTTAGGACCCCTTGAAAATAATCTATTGCTGTTAGACATGCATATCATTTAGATATATTCTTGTCTACGCAGTGTATAATTTTTCAGTGGCTCTTTCAGAGGTAATTGTGGAAGGCAAAATGTGCTATATGAATGTGGTGCTTCAAATTGTTGAATGCTTCCATGAGAAAATATATGATTAGTCTGAAATAATCTCTTCAAAGGCCCCATTCCAATTCTGAACTCTCAGATGGCTTGGGTAGTCTTTGCTCTCGCATTGGAGGGACTGAGAATGTTAAAACCATTTATATGTATTGTCACAAAATAATTTTATGGGGTTGATCCTGCCTGACACGATGCTTCACACCACGATGGAAAAATTCATAAATGTTTTTCTCCCATTTGATGCTCAAGAAGCACTTTAAAGCCCTCATTTCTATAAGGGTTATTTTCTCTCTTTATATCCAATTCATAGATTATGGTGAAGTGTTCATTTTTATGGTATTTACAAGAAATCAGTAGAGCCAGCTTGCTCATAACACCCTCCCTCCACCCCCTGCCCAGATTCATCCTTGCAGCATCCTGGAACAAAGAGAGCTGAGATTCTGAGCCGTGCTCGGATCTGATTCAAGAATGCGTTTCCCTGTAGTAAATTTTTAAGAGGCTGAGTTGTTTGTGGTCAAAGAGTCTAAGGTTATGTCCTTTATAGTAAAGAAGGAGTGCTGGTTAATAAGTTTCTGAGCTGTCTAAAAATTTTAATTTAGGATGAAGCTCTCAGTCTTGTTTTTCCCAGCCATGAGGTGTGGGGGAGAACCCGGTGGCTGTAAGAGAGGTGTGGAGGATTCAGTCTGATGCTACAGTTGCTTTAGGTGTTGGTTTTACTCACTTGGGTAACACATTTGTTCTATTTCTGTTGTTTTGAGGCTTGGCCTCAGTTCTTGGGCAGCACGGGATAAACACCAGTGCTGGTTGTATCCCCAACGCTCCGTGCTGAGGGAAGGTTATGGGAAAGGTTGTGGTGAGAGAGCTCTGAGGAGCAAAGCATGTCACACATCATCACCCTGCAGAGGTGTGGAGATGACACGTTGATTCTGTTACTCAGTCCCCTCTGGGTGTCCGTGACCAGGTGATGACACTGATTTATCACAGAACTTCAGCTGCCTTTCACAAGTTGGTGATAATTTATCAGCCTGTGCACCTAAGAGTGAGCAGTTCTTTTAGAACTTTGTCTTGTGTTCTGTGGAATTAGTGATTTAAAAGGTGTGCCCACAATATGTTAAATAGCTACGCTGGTTTGGGAATTCAGATTTGATTCAAACCATTTGCTTACCACACCAAACACAGCTATGCTAAATAGTTTGGCAAATATTGGAATTTAATTTCTTGAGGTGTATAAGAAAAGAAGCTCATAATTTGGGTTAGTCTGCTATAGAACGTAGCAGAACAACCTTTACCAAAACTCTACGGTGTCCCCTGTTTTCAGGTATTGGGTTAGAAATGTCTTACTCTGTCACCAGGGGTTTGTCACCTGGTTCTAGCAAAGAAAGGCTTCTGTTGGCTGGTGCCCACTGCGGTTTGGCTCCTGAGCCTGCCCAGCTGTGCTGTGTGCTCTGAGCTCGCTGCTGCACACACGCACCGAGCTCCATCCGGGCTGTGCTGACCTTTCCAGGAGCCCAGGGCTGTCCTGGAGATGCCTCCCTGCCACCCGACATCAGCTGGTATTTTTGCCAAGGTTGCATTTCAGTGCTTTGTGAATTTTTCCCTGCTCAGGCTTGCTTTTCTGGGATGAGGAGGAGCTGCTGTGGCTGCATAAATTGGAACTCCTTCTATTTCCTTCTGTATTTCTTGGTGGGTTTCTGTGTTGTTGGATTGCTGTTACTTTCTTTGAGATTTCTGACGAGGTCTTTTCATCTCCCTGCGAAGCTGACTGCTCTTGGATCTGCCTAAACAGGATTATTTGTCTTCCAAGTTAGTTTTAGAGTGGTGAATGCATCCGTGGCTCCAATTAAAAATCCACGTCTATTTTTGCTGCCCATTGTGATAGCAGGTCTCTTCCCCACACTGTGATAGGTCTCTGCACAACGAAGGGAAAACTCCTTGGCAATGTCAATAGTGGTGTCCCATTTTGCTGCCTTGGACTCCAGCTTGTCCTGGATTTTAACTGGATTTTAACTGGACTTAAAATGAAACACAGGAAAATACTAAAATGGCTTACAACCAATAACAGCCACAAGGTAGAATCATTAATGACTCTTCTGCATTATCTGTGAAAGATAAAACAGCAGAGATTGTAATAGAACCTTCCATGAAATCAAGGGTGCACCAAACTGCATCCTCTTCCATCCACAAATGGGTGTTTATCAGAGTTCCATCACAGCTCTTGCAGTCGGGGTTGTCTTATCTCTAAAAGAAAACNTAATCACTGCTCCAAATGTGCGTGTATCTATCATATGGGGGGGTGTGTGTGTATCCCCTGTGTGTGTTTAACCCTTTGAAGACGTTAAAGAGTTTGGATTTAGGATGNCATGGATAAATTTTGACAGAAAGAAATCTTAAACTGCATTAACTTAATAAAACTTACATGTAACAGAACTTCAAACTAGCAAAACATAAACCTAACATCACTTAAACTTTACAGAACTTAAACTTAACAGAACTTAAATTTAACAGGGCCTAAACTTAACAGAACTTAAAATAACAGAATTTAAACTGAGCAACACTTTAACTTAACCTTGCTTAAACTGAACCACACTTAAACTTGACAGAAATTGATCTTAATAGAACTTAGCATCAACAGGATACCAAAGTAGTAAAATGTAACTTAACATTACTCAGACCTAAACATAGTAAAGCTTAACTGTGCTTAACTCTACCAACGCTTAATTTGTATGAAATGAAAATATAACTATTGACGATGATAGAGAGATGGGAAGCATTTGTAGCTCTGGCTCTTGGCCAGGCAGCATAGCCAGGTCGTAGAGTTTTACACCGACCTTGTCCCAGCAGCAGAGTAAAAATAGAGAGTAAAAATATGCTCACTTTAAAAATGTATATTTATACATTTAAAATGACAAACATTTTTTTGCTTGGATTTTTATTTTTGTGGGGTTTTTTTCCCAAATAAGCCGTGTAATGAGTTGATCCTCTGACTCACCCACAGATAAGACAGTTCCAGTGAGAGAAGCTGTTTTATGGGATTCATTTTGGAAGCTATTCAGGGAAATTACTGTAGGCTTTTTGAGAAAATTAGTGAGAGCTTGGAAGGACCTCAGAAAGGTTTTTTCCCTTAAGATTTTAAGTAGGATCTTATGAAGGGAAAGAAAAAACCCAACCCCTGGTAATGAAAGAATTTTTTAAATAATGTAATAAAATTATGCAAACTCTAGATTTGGATGTGAGTAAGTTCTTAGCTGTTCCTCCTCGTGAAAGTTTTATTTTAAATTAATGCATTTAGAAGGGAAAGGAAATTACTAAATCACTGCTCCAAATGTGTGTGTATCTATCATATGGGGGTGTGTGTGTGTATCCCCAGTGTGTGTTTAACCCTTTGAAGATGTTAAAGAGTTTGGATTTAGGATGATGTTAATAAATGAATGTACAACTTGTAGGAGTGAAATGATCAAGGCAACTACTCTGTCGGGCTGTGGGACCCTCAGGGGCTCAGCTCATGATGAATATAATCAGCTGGATTCACCTGAAGTTTTCATCCTGGGGGAAAAAAAATGAAGCGAACCAAACCTCTGGGTCTTTCACAGGGACTTTTAAATTATTTGAATTGGAGAGGGGCACTTCTTGGTGCTTGAATTAGATAAATGTTTTGTGGGTATACATATCCAGGGCATGGAGAACTGGGGAATCTACACGTGGATTTCTGTTGAACAAAATGATGTCTTTGACTCTTAATGACACAGGTCATTAAAGGAAGAAGTCAGATGGCTGGAATAACTTAATCTAATTCTTGTAAATGTGAGCCACACGTGGAGCGTGAGATGCTGAACTGCAGCGAGGGGAATGGAAGAGCAGGTGCTGCTGTGGAGGATCCCAGCAGTATCCCGTGAAACTTTACACTAAATACCAAATAACTTGGAAATGTGCCTCATCTAGGCATGGGGCTAATTGATTTCTGAGCCACTTGGTCTGGAGGCTTGTTTGTATTTAAGGTACCCTTTGGAATCCCTCTCTCTGGACTGTTCCTTTGTGTGTATCAGACACCAGGGACCTTCAGGTCAGACAGCGGCCACGCTGAAGCATTCCAGGGATTTTTTGGCACGCTTTCACATCAAAGGACACATAGTGGGCCTGTGCTTCTTGCGTAATCTGGGGTGTATTAAGCCCAAGACCATCTTCTTGTGTAAATGTTTTTTTTAATGTAATTCTCATGAGGTGTAAGCAGAGTGTCAGGGGTGCGGACAGGTCTGTGTGGCTTCACCATCTCCATCAGTGCAGATGTGTTGGGTGGGGTGTCAGTGCTGCTGTTTCTTCATTAGATCCTCATGAGGGACTTCAAGGATGCTCTGTGAGAAACTCTCTTCTACTCTGCATCCTTCTCCTTCAGTGTGATGCCTTCATTATGTCAAACTGTGCTTGAACCCATTCCTGCTTCTGGGTGACACAAATATCTGTGTGGGATGTGGGGTTTCTCCTCCCCTCCTCTAGCCTCTTCTCCCCAGTATTATTTTTAGGGCAGGAATAGCACATTAACCTATTTAAAAATAACAGCAACAACAACAGCAAAAAAATAAACCCAAACAAAGAAATCCCCACCTTGAATGACTGAATTTGTCACAATAATTAAGTATGGTAGCTACAGCTCTGGATGCATTTCACCTGCTAAGAGCTACTGCAGTCAGCACCATATGGTGGCCTTTTTTTTCCCTTTTTAATAGACTTAGAACAGCAATTTGTTTCACCCGTGAGCCAGCACCACGGCATGCATTGCTTAACAGAAACAACCTAAGACTGGTGAGCTTTTCATTTTAAGTTTCAAGGAGCATTTAGCCAAGCTTCAGAGCCTGCTTTCTGCACTGTCTGTTTGCATTGTAACTCTTTGATGTATAAAAGTAAAGGGCTGAAGGACAGAAGGGCTCGGTTTTCCGACCAGAGACTCACTCCTCAGTGCTTCAGCCTTAATGTTTGCAAATAACATGCTAATATTTACCTGCCTCTTCGATTTATTGCCAAGCTCTCACCAGTGTCTGTGTGTCACCCTGAGACTCCGGAAAGAAAATTATTGAAGGTATGGAAAATATTATTTTATTCAATGGCTGGACTGAAAGTGCAGGCTGAGTTATGGGTGATGTGTCTGTGCTGTGAAACAGGGCCTGGTACAGGATCCCTGATCCTCTTCCAAAACACAGAACAGTGTTACAGCACCAACTCTAACAGTNGTTTTTTGACCAGAGACTCTGTCCTCAGTACTTCAGCCTTAATGTTTGCAAATAACATGCTAATATTTACCTGCCTCTTCGATTTATTGCCAAGCTCTCACCAGTGTCTGTGTGTCACCCTGAGACTTTGGAAAGGAAATTATTGAAGGTATGGAAAATATTATTTTAAATGGCTGGAGGACTGAAAGTGCAGGCTTTATGGGTGATGTGTCTGTGCTGTGAAACAGGGCCTGGTACAGGATCCCTGATCCTCTTCCAAAACACAGAACAGTGTTACAGCACCAACTCTAACAGTGCCATGGGGATGTGGCAGTGCTACCTCAGCCTGTTTTCCCCCCAAATGACCAGAGGTACTCAGATTTTGAACCACTTGCTGCACTGTGCCCCACAAGCTCACAGACGTTAATGCAAACCCACAAATAGTTGGGGACCCCCTTATCTTAAAGATTTGTTTTTGTGATTGACAGACACAATGAATACAAAAATAAGACTTTTTGCCTATTTTTAGGCTTCCTTAAAACTTGGGCGAGTCATGCAGTACCTCATTGGCCTGGAATGACATTTCCAGAATGGAACGATGACCTGGCAGCACAGCAAGTTAACCTGCAACGCACAGGAGTTGTGTTTAATTCCCCTTCTGCACCACTCCAGGTGAATTGCCGAGGTTAGGGAGGCAGCAGGATTCCCTGGGTGGAAGGGCCATGAGAATTCACCTGCAGAACACAGTGGGTCTCCCACCCTGTGCTTGGGGGCTGTAAATAACCCATCCCAGACCCTGCCACCTCCCCAGGAAAACGTCGATGAGGGTCACGCTGGGTCCTCATTCAGATGCAGGAGCTGCGGTCCTGGTGTCTTCCATCCTTCCTCCCTGTCCCCTAATTGGTCCTGGGATCTTGCAGTTTCTGATGGCCTTCTAATTCTGGATCAATATCTGGGGGTGCTTTTGTTATTTGATGGTGTTGATAACCTCATTCTGCAAGTCGCTGGCCTGGTGATAACCAAGCCCTCTGCTTAATTAGGAATATCTGCTTAAAAATGAGATACGTATCTGGGGGAAATGCAGGTTACAAATGATTGCGATTAAAATTCATGTAGCAGATTTCCCACATCTGTCCTGTTGTGTTTCTTTTTCCCTTTCTTAAAAGGCTAAGAATGCAACATTTCTAGAGGGTACAGGTGTTCTGTGCAGAGCTCAGGATCATCTGCAGTGAGATGAGTTTGAACTGTCACACCCCCAGCCTCGTTCCTGTCTTTGACTGGAATAAAATGTACTTTTAATTTCACAAAACTTTAGAAACAACAGGGAATGTTGTCTGGTTTTTCTTTGTCAATTAACCAGCTTCTCTGGAAATAAAGTGTGATTTTTTTGGTGTGTGTGAACAATGTCCCATTGCACCCCTGCAGACCCTCCAAAATGTGGGACTTTCCAATCCTGAAAGCAAACTTCTCTTTAATTTTGTACCAAGAGTACTTGCTCTGCACAGGAGAGAATTTAATCTGAATTTTGATTGCATTTGGGTAGAAAGAGTTATTCCTTGGTGTTCTCTAATGAGATGGGAGAAAGGGGAGCTTAGGGAGGGTAGTGCAGTGCCCAGGAGCTTTTTGTTCTTCACAGTCTTTTAACTTCATGTGCCTTTGCCACTTTCTCGTGCTCAAGTAATGTTCAAATGGATTTAGTTTGCAAATTTAAATGAGCTTGCTAATGTTCTCATTTTAGCAATACCATCTAGAAATACTGATTAAAAATGTCACCTAGTGATTTTAATCCGTGAGGAATGGGCACTTCTGGAAAAAGTAGATCAGTTTTTTTCTCAGTATACCTCCATCACAGCAGAAAAGGTCCTGGTAATGTTCCTTGCCTGAAAAATGTGTGTTTGGCTGGTTTTGGGAAAAAATAGGAATTTGCATTCTATTTCTGGAGCACCAGTAAACTCCAATCTTTTCAACCAGCACTGGATTTGAAGTTGAAACTTCTGGTTTGGGGGAAATCTGGCCCACCTTGCAATTATGGGATGATTCCCCTGAGCCAGCCTGCACTGCAGAGCTTCCCAGGGCCCAGCACCTGCAAGCCTGGGCTTCCCTGGGAGGTGTGGTGAGGTCACCAAACTGGGGTCATTTGTCCAAACCCTCTTTTTATCAGAATTTTTCTGCTCAGGTGTTCGAGCCAAGATCTGCTGATATTTGCAACACAAAAGATGTTTTGTGTTTCTTCTGCTTGCAGGTCCCAGAGTCAGCATTTTTTGGGCAAATGCCGAGATTCTGATTTGTTTTGCAATGCAAAGTCCTTCAGTAATCCAAAAATCATTTCCCAGACTACAAGTAAAGGACAGAACTTCATCTTGTGGGAGAGCAGTATTGTCAAGTGTCCTGTTATTTAGCAGTCAGGAGGATTGTCCTGCAGAAGGAGATATTTCAGAGGGCAGGTTGGGAACAGTTTTACTAGATTAATTTACAATCATTAAGGTTGGAAAAGACCTTTTAAGATCATCCAGTCCAATTTCTGAAAGTCAGAAGAGATTCCTGTTAGTTCAGAGCACCAGGGTCTGGTAGTGCAGGTGGATTCTTCTCCTCTGCAGCAAACAGATGCCTGGTATCAATCAGCACAGACCTGAGGGCACCTTGTGCACTTAAATAAAGGAAGGACAAGATCAAAACATCACCTTCGGATTTATAAAGAAAGTGAGATGTGTAGTGACCCTGCAGCAGAACCACAGNATATTTGCAACACAAAAGATGTTTTGTGTTTCTTCTGCTTGCAGGTCCCAGAGTCAGCATCTTTTGGGCAAATGCTGATATTCTGATTTGTTTTGCAATGCAAAGTCCTTCAGTAATCCAAAAATCATTTCCCAGACTACAAGTAAAGGACAGAACTTCATCTTGTGGGAGAGCAGTATTGTCAAGTGTCCTGTTATTTAGCAGTCAGGAGGATTGTCCTGCAGAAGGAGATATTTCAGAGGGCAGGTTGGGAACAGTTTTACTAGATTAATTTACAATCATTAAGGTTGGAAAAGACCTTTTAAGATCATCCAGTCCAATTTCTGAAAGTCAGAAGAGATTCCTGTTAGTTCAGAGCACCAGGGTCTGGTAGTGCAGGTGGATTCTTCTCCTCTGCAGCAAACAGATGCCTGGTATCAATCAGCACAGACCTGAGGGCACCTTGTGCACTTAAATAAAGGAAGGACAAGATCAAAACATCACCTTCGGATTTATAAAGAAAGTGAGATGTGTAGTGACCCTGCAGCAGAACCACAGAATATTTTGTTGTTCCTAAAAGTCTTTGAGGGAGAAGAAGCTGAAGGATATGGACACCCAGAGCATGGAGGCCTTAGAGAGGAAAGCAAAACAAAATAAGAGGGGTAAAAATGAATAAACTTCATTTAATTTCTCACAGAATTTAGTGTCTTCCATTTAGAAAAGAGATGGAGGAGGGTAAGAATCAGTTAACATATGCCAGCACTAGTATTGAATATGTTCTTTCATACACGAAATTATCCCATAAGTGAGACAAATTGCTTGAATCATTAAAAAAAATCCCAAAAATGCTGATGTGGGAAAGACCTTGGGAGATGACTTAGTGTGTTGCCAGGCTCTTAGGTGAGATCAAGTGTACCTGTCTCACCTCCAGAAGCTGACAGTCTGTCTAACCTCTTTTTAAACCTTGGATATTGATTTCTCATCTTCCCTCGACAGCCTGTTCTGGGTCTTCACCACTCTTACTGTTAACAAGACTTTCATTTTTCTAATACCTAATTCTTCTCCCACTTGTCCTCCTGTCAGTTTGCACAAGAAGAACTGATGGATGCCCTCTTCTGTTACTGCCTTGTTGGACACTTGTGGGTGATGCTTAGCACCTCCTTAAATTAACCCCAACTTTGCTTTACAGGAAGAAGAAGAAGAAATGTTGGTTCTTTTTTTGCTACAGTGCTTGCGAAATCGCAGACTTGTTTGTGATGGGGGGTTTTTTTGGTGGTCTGTTGGTTTTTTTCCCCTCCAATTGACCTTTCCTGTATTTTAAGGAGTGGTACTAAAAATGGGATATCTATTGAGACAGCAAATGTCTTTATAGTGCAATGGGAAAAGAAGAATAAGCTCCTTGGTCTTAGCATCTGATGCTTCTGTCACACTTCTTTGATATTTCTGGTTTTCCAATAATACTGCATTTTTCACTTGTATTCATTGCAAGTGGCTGAAGTGCAGGTACTTGGCCTTTTATCACCTCACACTTCCACCACGTGAATTTTAAAAGGAAGAATAAAATAGAACCTCAAGTAGGAAGTGCTGCACTCCATCCATCAGGTTGCAGCTCTCAGATATTGTATCCAAGTCTCCAACTTGTTGATTTATTCCTTCTCTGCTGATTCTGCTCACATTCCTTAGCTCTGTCACCTACAGCTGTGCAGTCATTGTTGCTGTTTAGTCCTGTAAGAGCAATGGCATCTGATACTGCTGCTGATGGTGGCTATTTCAGACATCATTTATCAGGAGAGAGTTGGTGACTTCAGGCCTTGGGCCAGGTCTTGCTCTTGGCAGAGCTTTACATGAGCCACTGGATTCCAGCCCTTGTGTACTAAAGATTTGAAACAATTTCTACATTTAGGGCTGGTCATCACTGCCTGTGCAAAATTTGGAAAAGGAAAAATAAGATTTTACATATTAGTTTTATAGTATTGTATTAGAACCACATCTTATCTATGTATTAATCATACAGTCAGTCTTTAGATCTAGTAATACTCCATAATCCTCCACTGAAGAGAGAGAAAAACAATTGTTAAAAGATCCATTCCTCCTCCTTGAAAAAAGCTACCAGAGTTGTCAGGTAGCTCAGGTGATTTTCAGGAAGAACTTAATGGAACAGATCAAATCCCATAAAGATGAATGAATTTGCAATGTGTAGTTCCAGGGCAGTTATAAAGCCCTGTGAGACTCTTGAGTCTGATGTATTGTTACTCAATGATTTCAATCACAAGGTGATGCCAATGCTTTTGTTTAAGCTGTTGGTATTTCAGAGTTAATTTTACACCTGAACTGAAATAAGAAAATAAGGAGAGGACTTAAAGAAATGTTTGGAGGCGTTGCTATTATTTTAAATTACTTGTGAAACAAATAACATCCCTCCCATATTCTGAAATACGAGTTTTATTCTGAAAAGACCTCAGTTTATGTGAGAGGGAACTGATGAGGAAAATTTTGAGGAAGGGCGTTTATGGTGCACCCTCACACGAGTGCTTACAATGAGGTTTTCCTCGGTGCACTCTGTGATAATTATTCACATATCACTTCGAAAATATTTACTGGGTGCCATATAATGCAACTGCTCTTGGTTAATGCTATGTTTGAAAGAGTATTTCCTATCCCACAAAGCAAAATTTATTCCCTTTTGTGCTTCAGTTTCTTCTTTTCCTTGCGCTGGGTTATTCTCTGATAATACCCCTTCATTGCTCACTCCTTCCTGTGCAGAACACCCCTGTCCTGTATCGCTGTTGTACACCAAAAGTAACACAGACTTCGAGATCAGAAGGCTAGAAAAATGATTCTTTTATTTTGGGATGTGTTTCCCTTTCATACTATTTTACACAGACCAATTTGATTGGTGAAACAAAGGCAAACCTCTTCAATCACATTGGTTAAAACGGATGTTTTTTAAGAAACCTCTCCTGTGAGAAAAAATGGATAAACATAGGTACAGTTACAAAAACATTTCTCTTGTTTACAGAAAATCGCCTGGGAAAAGAATTTCAGAAACCAAAACATCTCAGGCATGAAATCAGGGCTACAGTCCTGTCCCCCTGCACCCCGTGTCATCCCATCCCCAGCCAGGTTTCCAGCTGCAGAGCTTCCACTGCCATCCCTCCTTCCCCCCTTCCCCTGTGTTTTTCCTGACGTTGCTGTGCTCGCCTGCTCTGTCTGATTAGCTGGCTCCAGGCTGCGAGTTAAATGTCAGTATAATTTTTTCTTTCTTCCAGTCTTAAAGAAGTGCCATGAAATGGAATTTGAACCAAAAAAAAGAAAATTCACTTCTG
This sequence comes from Oxylabes madagascariensis, assembly GCA_013400675.1. Classification (NCBI taxonomy): domain Eukaryota; kingdom Metazoa; phylum Chordata; class Aves; order Passeriformes; family Timaliidae; genus Oxylabes; species Oxylabes madagascariensis. Next base: position 92,312 of record VYZR01095666.1, read on the forward strand.
CTGGGGAAGGTTTAACCTGCAGTAGTGCCTCCAAGCAGGCACTGCATCCCCACAAGGTTTGCTTCCATTTCTTGCTGGAATCCATCCTCATCAACAGTTGCAAAGTGCAACAGACTGGGAATAAAAATGGTGTGGTCAGTGAACTAATGCCACGGAGTGTATTCTCTTTTGTTCTCCCAGCTTGGGTCGATGTGCTGCTTTCAGTGTGCTCAGACACTTGCTAGAGGTTGCAGTTTCTGTCCTCTCAGGGTACGACACCAACCTCAATAACAGCGATAATGAGGGAGTGGTTGTGGGTGCACCTCACATCTTCCCCAAGCAGCTACTGCTTAGCTTTGATTTATTTAATACAGTACTCTCAATAAGGAGAAAAAAGATCACAATCAGGTTTTTTATCAGAGTTTATTGGAGGTTATAAAAAAAAAAAAAAATGAAGACTTTCTGGCAGTGGCCAGCAGCCAGGAGTGGTGTGTGACCAACTGTGACCAAGAAAATAGGACGAGCAGACAGTGAAACAGGCTCTGTGCTACAAATCAATCCAGTGATGACAGGCAGGACTGGGGTCAGGGTGCAGGGGTTTTGTTGTGAGCACTGAGAAAAAGGTTAGGGAAGATGAACAGCTTGGCAGCCAGAGGGGTTTAGGGTTCTGTTTTTGCCTCTTGCTGACCAGTCAGCAGTTCGGGGTGGAGGTGGAGGCAGGGATGCCTGCTCAGTCAGGCTGAGCCTGGGCACCAGGATGGGCAGAAGTGTGGGAATAGGAGACAGGAAAGAACTGCACCTACACGCTGAGTTGTGCCGGAAAAGAAGGAACTTTATTTACATCTTTGACATTTTATAGAATTCTAAAGGTGACAGTGGATTGGAGGGTGAAGCTGCCACCCCTCCAACACACTGGTCAGACCAACAGTCTGTCAGCTCTCTCCTCTTCCATGAAAATATGAAAACAAACCATTAGTTGGTACTTGAAAGCGTGGGAACTCCAGTTACAGAAACGAAAACCAATTTCAGAAGGCTGAATCGGGGCAACATAGAAAAGCCTGCAGAGCCCTGCCCTGTCCTGAGCAAGGGCAATATCCACGGGCTGCTGTGCCAAATCCTGGTGCGGATGTGACAGACGGGTGCCAGACCTGCAGGGCTTCACCCTGGACTTGTCCTTTTAGCACATGGGAGAGCTTCTCCCTGGATGGGGGCCAGGAGAGCCTTCCATGGCCAGACAGCAAGAGCTTGTGCCTTTGAACAAAACTGAATTCTGGTCTGCTTTATAGAAAGGGACAAAGTGCTCTCATTGCATCATTGACCCCTCTCTCTCTCAATTTGAAGCTCTTCTGTATTGCTCTCAACTGTTCGCAGATACTCTATATGAAGATAAGGATCCTTGTTTGGTTTTTAGAGAGATTTAAAGTAGCCTCAGGGAAAGTGGAGCAAGGCCAGCTACTGTACAACGAAGAGACATTGCTACAATAAATACAGCAAACAAACCCAGTTCGGGAGGAGAGAGATGACATTTTGGGAATTAAGTCCTGCCTTACTGTGCTGTGGTTCAGGTCAGTATTTTCTGTCGAGTGCCATCCAGGAGCCACAGTCGAGGGGTTCCTTTTCCCTGGAGGGGGAGGCCGTGTCCGAGGTGTAAATGGAGATACACAGGTACCACCCTGGGAGGAGATTATTGGCTTTTTACTCACTTGACATGGAGTAGCAGATGAAATCGGAATTGGCTGTTGATAAATACATAGGTGATTGCAGCTGCGATTGGGCTGTGCAGGGTGTTCTTCCCTGTGGATTGTGCTAATGACATGATGGAGGGAGAGGCAGAGAGTTTTGATAATTAATGTGTGTTTCATTCCCAAAGGTGAAAAATGGAGTAAGTTAATATTTTACAACCGACTCCTTTTGCTTTCTTCTTCAGTTGAGCAGGGAGTCTCTCAGAACAGTAAACCCTTGATGAGTGGAAAGATCAGGAGGAAAACTGGTTTTAAAAAGGAATGAAAGGCTTTATTTGTGCATGGCACGTTTTGTTTGCTCTTCTCTCCATGCTCATGGGAACATTTCGATGAAAATTTAATAAAAAAATAAATTAGAATTTGGTATAGAAATGAAAATACACCTACTTCTTACTTGAAATCTAAACGTCACTCCTAAGCCAAAATGCATCTTTTAAAGAAATAAAAGATAAATCGTAATGAAATTGTGTGCAGGGTTTTAGCTGCATCTGTTAATGGCTTTTTAACATTGGTGCAACTGCAAGACCTTCAGGAATCTCACTTTTAAGCTCTCTGCATTGCTTCTTCCCAGAATCTGTTGTGTCTTCTCGGCTGGTTCTAACACCTAAACACTTAGGAGATACTTGATGGGATCTCAAGACTTGTTTATATCGGAGACCTTGAGAAAGACTCCTGAGCACAGGTTTCATGTGTTGACACTTCAATCCTGTCCTATCTGAAACTCCGTAGGGAAATAATTTAAAAAGACAAATATGTTTCTATCAGACCAATTTACATTTTCCTCCCTTCTCACAAAAAACTCACTCTCTCTATGATTTGTGATTATCCATGCTCGGCTGGGTAATCCTCTCTCCTTCCTTTCCCCCAAAAGCTGCTTATGTCTGACAACAAAAGAAAACTTTTGCTTGTTTTAAAATGTCAGTGGGCAGAAGAGCTGCCCTGGGAGAACACTTGGCTTTTTAGTGTTCCCTTTGTCACCTGAACACCTCTCCGATGAGCTGTCTGCTTTTGTGGGACTCGGGGTCAGAAGTTAGGACACCAAAATGGCATTAGGACTGATCTGTTAACAGCCATTACAGTGATTAGCAGCTTTTAACAACACTTTTGTATCAAGGCAGGGATTTTAGTCAGATTGTTGAGATCGGCTTAGAAACCAGTGTTGGAGAGAAACCAGCTGAAGAGAGTTGTGAGGGTACGGCAGTGCAGGCGAGAGATGTGCTCCGGTTTTTGTTAATGTTGGGTGATAACCTTAACTGGTGAGTCCTGCCCTCCTCCTTTTTCTTCATTACACATTTTACAGCTGGACTGGGCCTTTTGACTCCTGATTTTTCACAGCTATCGCTGCTGCTCAAGGTGTGCAGCAAACATGCCTTTGTGCTGAGCAGCTCAATTTTGGCTTCTTGCCATTCCAGGCTTTGCGCTAAGCTCCCTTGGTGAGAAAAGGGAATCACTGTGGGGTCGGAGGAATTGTCAGCGCACTGGGGTTTGTACCTTGCAGTCCTACAGCTTGTTTGTCTGGATGCCATGCATAGGAATGCTCACTGTGGAACAGGACTCTGTTGTACCTGTAATTAAATATTGAAAGAAAAGAAGAGAAGATCTCCCCCGCCACTGAGAGCCTAGGAATGTGAGAGATATTTGATGCATTTCTATGGGCACGTGTCCAAAAAAAAAAAGGGTCAAAATGAACCACTCTGAGAAGGGGTAATCTCAGCTTGCCCCTTCCACAGAGTCTTTTGTAAGCATTGAAGTGCAGAATGGAAAAAAGATAAGGAGATTTTGTAGAAGTTGGTGGAAGCTCCTGCGAAGGGCCCAGATCAGGTGCAGATAAAATCTGAAGGTGGCTGTTTGAAACTGCGACCTGTAAGGAGTATTTATTGACCAAAGAGAGGAGCAGTTCTCAGTGTAGTGATTGAGAGATGAGAGGTTAGGTGGAAAAAAGATCTAGTGAAGGGTTGTTTAGACTGAAGATAAGTCACATTGACAGAGATTGAGGACTTCTGTGAGGTTTTGGGGGTTTGTCTGTTCACCTCTCACCAGTGCATGACACAATTCTCAGTGCTGACATTTCTCTCATTTGGGCTCCTCATTTGTCTGTTCATTTACCTTGGGCTTTATGGATTAGCATGCAAATCATAGCCCACGCTGATATTTATCTTTCTGTTGTGCGTTTGGCTTATCTGTCTATTTTCCAGAACACTCCCTCCTTTCTGTGTTTTTGAGGTCAGTGGCTCTCAGTTCCATCTATCCATCTCATGGTGAGCCCGGGCAGCCCGACGTGCAGCCATTTGTTTAACCACTTCGGCATCTCTGTCACCCTCCCGCTGGTGATTGAGTCTGCTGAAGGGACACACATCTACCCAGCCACACTTGATTTGTTGCAGGTCATTTTTTCCCCCTCTGCGTTCAATTCTCCCTTGTCATCGCTCAACCGCTTCATCCCTCAGCGCGTGTGTGTCCACCTTGGCTGCTGCCAGCCACGCCAGATGGGAGCAGAGCCCTGTGCCCACCGTGCCACTGATGCCATCCAGGCCTGGATGACGTGTGCCAGCTGGCCTTGGAGGTGTCATTTCACAGCTCCTCCGCTTGCCATTGGTTTGGAGGGTGATTTGGCATGTTGGTTTTGGTCAGAAGAGTGATCTGTTCATCTGTGGCGAGCCATCTGCACCGTGTGCGGTCCATGGCACAGAGTGGGATGGTCAGTGCACCTGAGCCTTCCTGCTGGGCCATGGGCAGTGACTTCTGAGTGCTGTCTGTGGACATCCAGGGTCTGGCTGGCTCAGGGTGTCAGTGACATGCTCTGCCCCAGTGTGTGGGTCAGGGGTGTAGCCCTGATTTTCAAGCCTGAGATGTGTTGGTTTCTGAAAATTTTTTTCCCAGGCGATTTTCTGTAAACGACAGAAATGTTTTTGTAACTGTACCTATGTTTATCCAATCTTTCTCACAGGAGAGGTTTCTTGATGAACATCCATTTTAACCGATGCGATTGAGGAAGTTTACCTTTGTTTCCCCAATCAAATTAGTCTGTGTAAAATAGTATAAAAAAGAGACACATCTCAAAAATAAAGGGTCATTATTCTAACCTTCTGATCTCAAGAGTCTACATCATTGTTTGGTGTAAAACAACAATATAGGGGCAGTGTCCAGTTGCCTTTTCTTTACCCCTATAACCTTTGTTTTTCCAATGTCCTTTGAGGCTGGGAGCATTGCCTGTGGCTTCCAGTCACATGCAGTCAGTAGATCTGGGTTTCACTGGTGTGCTTTTCATGTGCAGAGCCTTGGATCCTTCTGTGTGTGTGTTCCTGTACACCTGGAACATCCAGGAGTGCTGACACTGTTACCAGTGCCTTTCTGACTGTGTTGCTATCAGTGGTGTGTGAACACAGACTGATGCTGTGTTTGAAAACACGCTCCTACACATTTCTCTCTTGCCTCTTGGCTCAGGCTGGGCTACTCCATTGGGAACAAGGCCAGAACAGAGCCCTAATTTTGCACTGTGCAACCGTCAGCTTAAAAATGCTGAATCAATTAAATATGGCCTCCACCCAAAGTGCTGGTGGTGTCTATGCTGGTGCTGGTGTGTGCTGAGCACAAGTCCATAGGTTACTGCACTTCTTCTCTTGGGAACAAGAAGGTGGCATTATGCCTGACCAGATTCCTAGTCGTGATGTTTGCCATGCTAACTGCTGACACATGGTAAAGGCTGATTTTAGCTTCTCCCTACCTTACTTGATAAAGTGAAGCTGGAAATATTTCATTACTTTTTATTTGCTGCTGCATATAAATGTAGTGGTACTTCCAAAGGGGAGGTTCAGACTTCTCAAATGTGAAATTTGGTGCTTGTGTCTCAGCAATTTCTTGCTCATCAACATGTTCGAGTCATTCTGCATTTGAATGGGTGAAGCAAGGTATAATTAATGTTCCTATTGTTTCCAGTTGTTAGGAAGACCAGACTGAGCCAAAAATTGCCCGACTCTATTCTTAAACAAAAGGAGTTAGATGAAATATATTCCTAAACAACCAGACTAAATTACGAGTGTACTTTGGCAGACTCCAAGTGAATGACATTGAATCCTTAAAACTGTGACCATTAAATCAAGCCCTGGCTTTGATACCATTAATGAAGAAATAATGTTTTGACTTTCATACCTTCATAAATTCTGGCACTTCCAATTGCCCTCGAGTCCCAAAATACCATTGTCATCTGCAATAACCTGCTCTTTAACAATTTTGCCTGAACTGTATAAAGTTGGGCGCTTTGTGTTTGGAAAGGACAAGCGTTTCTTGTTCGTGCTTTTATTTCCCTTTCTTTGGTGGCTGCAGGTCCTGCTGTCTGAGCCCTCAGCTGTGCTTCAAGGTCTTGTGCAGTGACTGTGGTGTGGGTCAATAAGGCTTGGGCTGAGCCTGCAGCCCAGAGTGATGTGTTGGGCACTGACTTAGATATTGATGTACGACCGCTTCCTTCACTGTCCTCAGGAAGGGCTTTAAAGCTGCTCTTTCTTTTGTCGGTATTGCCTTTTGTTCCCATTACGTGGAGGACAATCCAGTCTGAGAAAGATAAATTTCACAATTTGTCTTGTCAGGCTGCGAGATGGAGTTTGCCGTTCCGCAGAGGAGCGGCGGAGCTCGATCCGAGCGCGCGTGGGCGGCCGAGCATGGAGCCCCTCGTGTCCTGGCGGGGTTTGAGCGCTCCCCTCCCACACAGCAGCCTGAAAATGCACTTCAGGAGCTCACACCTCCTTGTCTCTCTCTTCCTGCCCACCAGCAGGGCTGCCATGGGATGGAAAAGCACCGCTTGGAAAGTCATCCATTATTAACGCCCGCGCTGCTCAAGGATTCATTATGTTGCCTTTTGGTTGACCTGACAGAGCTGCTCCGTGCCTTCCCTCCCAGTGCAAAGTCCCAGATTTAACTTTGCTCCTGGGGCCGTGTATTCCGGCCCTGGCTGACCTTTCACGGGAAGGAGCGAGAGCGCAGCTAAAACATTAATTTCTAGAGAGGGCTGGGAAAACGTATAAAAAATACTTTGCTTGCTGAGAAGGGAAAAATAGCAGTGATCATGCTAAAGGTAATAGGAATCTTGTTCACATTCCTCACCGTAGGAGGAAAGGACTGTTCACATGTCCTTTACTGCAGCATACAAGTGGATGGAGAAATCCTCTCACTTTAAACTTATGTTATTGTTGACCCATTTTCCCAACAGCTAATGGCCAGGACTGAATACATATTGCTAGCATTATAATTGTTACATTTTGCCTGGCTGCACCGGGAATACTGTGAATATTGTGAGTCTGGCCCAGAGCTCTTTGCTAATCAAACACAAATTAAAACTAACCCAACTGTCTGCTCTAAAAATATTGGTACACTTCCCTGGTAGATTTACAGTCTCGTGTACTGAGAGAGCTTGAGACCCTCTCTTAAAATACATGGCCATATCTCTATTTTACAGAGGATGAAAATGAGATGCAGTAAGGTCTTTAACTTGCAGCCACACAGCAGATGAGAATTGGCTGCTCCTAGTTTCAGGCTAGGAACTCTACCTTTGGTGGAGAGGTAGACATTAGCCAGATTTACTTCCAGTTTTCTGTATGTAAGAAGTGATTTGTAGTCTTGGTATTGCGTTTCTTGCTTCAATAAATAGCTGTTTTCTGAATGCTCTATATTGGTGTGGTGCCAAAAAAGGCCATTACAGGTTTTACTGCAATACATTCCAGCAAAGAAATACATTAAACCCATTTTTTTTTCTTTACCTTTAAGAGCATCAGCCCAAATCCTGCAGTTCTGAGGCAGGAATAAAGGCAGATAACCCCCATTTTACTGAAAATGCACATTGCATGCTGTCGATTGCCATTTTCCTTGCGCTGTACTCAGCGTGGCATCCTATAGCACAATGTAAACAAAATTATAATCTTATCAAGCAGGCTGCTCCTACAGTGATGACAGCTACTTAGATTGCCAGAAGCAGGGCCAGCAAAACAGGGACCATTTTGAAGCAGCTGACACATTTTTTTTTAGCAGTGTGGCTTGAAAACAAATTATAATAAAGATTTCATCACATGCTATTCAGAAGGGTCAACACAGTCAGGCTCCAGCAGACCTCGAGCCCGGGACACAGATGGGGTCAAGTACCTGGACACAGCAATATCCTGGCTGTTGAAATGAGGTTGGGAGGACTCCGGGGTCTAATTCTTGGGTGTTCAGTGCTCTGGGGTTATTGCACCATCCAGCTGATGGGATGGAGTCACACCCTGATGGTTGCAAAAACAACGAAGCTTTGGGCTCACTAAGGACACCAGGGAAGGTACTTGAATGTTTTGGTAAGTGTGGGATGTCCATAAGTCACCTCCACGTTGAACTGGTTCCCAAAATACTGCTTTGGTGTGAATTTGTAGCAATATGGTTGGGGTTTCTGGTTTTGCTCACTGCAGGAAGACTTGCCTCAGCCCATCCCTGGTGAGGACCTGAAATACAAAATTTTGCCCATTTTAGAGGTGTTATGGGGAATAACAAACTTGTCCTAGGACTCAAGATCTTAAGCATATGCCAAAATTTAAAATGTCCCAATAAAAACTTGCTGCCTCATTCCCCATTCATTGTGTTGACCAGTACATCTTAAAAAACCCTGGAGGCATGGAGTGAAATACCACTCTAGGGATGGCAGCATCAGTTTTAGCGTGAGGTCAGGAGGAACTGCTCCATCACACACTTGTTTTTAAATATGGCATGAAAGGTTATGGCCCCAGTGCATCTTGTTTCTCTGGCAGAAAGGAAGAACATTTGAAGTTGGCTACAAAACTCTCTTGCTTGTAAAATGTTGTTGCTCCTATATATTTTCAGCTATTCATGAAGTGTATTGCATATATAATTAAAACATTAATAAAAATAACAGCAGGAAGAGTTCATCAGCAATTCAAATACAAATATTTGTGAAAATCTGTCTTCTCCAGCATGTTCCTTTCCCCTCTGACTGATTTTTTATTTTGGGTAAAAATATCATAAGCAACATTGCTTAACCATTTTCACAGCTCCAGGATCTCTGTAGGATAGTAAATTTATTTCTCTATTGAATTAATTTACCATAGATTGTGCAAACTCATTATTGTTGTGCTCTTCAGGAGACATCCCATGCATATTCAGGGCAGGGGAGGCTCCCGTCACAATCCCGGGATTGTGTGTCCATTCCCACTCCAGCACTGGGAGTTCATCCATGGATTTGGAAGCAAACCTCACACACTCTTCACTCTATAGCTTGGCACTTCACAGAGAGCCTCGGGCATCTTGGTCATGGATTTTTTTCTGAAAAACTGCTTTTTGAAGTATGAAACTGAAGCACAGCTGCCTGGGTTGTGTTGAGCTTGAGAAGGTAGCCTGGTGATCCCACCTGCCTTTTCCCAGAATTTTGGTGGCATTTGTGTGCTCGCCTTTCACAGGTGACATGGAAATTCTCAGTGTGTGGATTCGTCTTTGTAAGAGCCTTAAAAACCTTGCAGCATGTGCCCACTTCCTGAGCTCATAATAGCTCATAAAGAAGTGCTGTCAAATGAGTTAAACTTTTCTAATTCTGGGTTATTAAATTTTCTCAGGTTAGAATCTAAATTGTACTTTGCCCCTTATTGCTCTGATCTGTTCTGTGTCTGTGGCATTTTCTGTATTCCTAAGCAAAACATTTGGACAGTCTGCAGCACTGGTTTTTTGTTTAGGGTAAGGATCACGGAATTCAGCCAACAAGTATGTCCAATGCATTGGTTGGAAATAGGTTCCCTTTACAGCAGAGGGATTAAAAAAGAAGGAAAAATGTAAAAAAATGGCTTATATGGAAAGCACTGCTCACTTCTTAATTAAAAGGACCCCTTTATTAGGGGTGTTTTTTCTGCTTTTCAAGTTTACTTTCAGATTTTTGTTAGTGGATGAGTCCATGGCCCTGGAGAGAAGGGAATCATTTTCTGGAGAGAGTTTCTCCATGGCCTTGCTGCTGTTTCTCTGCATTTCTTGACTAATTTAGCATTTTTCTAAGCGGTGTCTTTCGAGTACTCAGCTGTGAGGAGGATCTTTGTTTTCAGATAGAAAGAGAGGATTTGAAAACCTGGCTGCTGCAGGATACTGAGCTCTAATGCTGGCAATTCCTGCTTCAGGTTATCCTTTCTCATTGGCTCTTTGGAGGAGCAGTGGACTCTTCACCCCCTTGCATTTCACACCAGGCCACCCAAGATTTTGCAATGAATCCCATGCTTTTATTGCTCAAACAGCCACTGTTTACTTGCAGTCCAGGAAACCTGGGATGTTGTGCAGGGTAGCCAGCCTGGCTGTGTGGAACCACCACGAGGCGCTGATTTAGTCCCTCTCTGAGGAGGGCAGATCTGCTTTCTGCTATTCTGTGCGTCGATTGACATTAATCCCCTAATTGAAGCATCCAGTTTGGGGATTAAGCTGATATTTATCAGCAAAAACCTGCCAAAGAAGCACAGATTTGTGCTAAATGGTGATTTAGACCAGCCCTGCCAGCTTCTCCAGCACACGTCAAACTTTTCCCTATTTCTTGCTTCTTCACATCTCCATAAATTCACTGAGCCAAGCTGCTGCATGTGTTGGTGGAAAACTGCTCCAGTCGGCTCTGTGACATGGAAATGTATTGGAAATGTATTGGCTTGAGCAGGCATGGACTCAAAGAGAAAAAAATAGTCTCTGAAATTTGTAATCAGATAAATGCCACCAACCAGAAATTCAGTTTGTAACAGCAACACGATCCATTTTGGGAAGAGATAGGACAGAATTTTTTGCTGTTGGAAAATGCAGCTATTAGTCAAAATTCCCTGGGCAGTAGGTTGATCTGAAGATGATGAGCAGTGCCTTTGCCATTGGGTTTGTGGGTGAATTCAGTTTGTTCCTAAGACCAAGTGGCACCAGGAATTTCAGAGGTGCTGGCAGCCCAGGGGGGAGGCAGCCACCTCTCCTTACTGCAGGGAAAGCAAAATGAGGTTGACATCATTTTATCAGAAGCTACCTGGGTTTATAGCCTTAACTCAGTTTCATGTGGTGACAGGGAGTGTCAAACTGCTTATCTCTGACAGAGAATTTTCTTCCATTCCTTAAAAATACCTTTAATTTGGTGTGCGATGCTTCAGTTCTTTTCAAACATGTTGTTTTCATATTTTCATACAAGTGATTTTTCCCTTTGTTTTAATTTAATTTTTGTTATTTTCTTATTCTTCGCAGTGTTTCCTTTCTGGCTTCAAAAGGGAGCTAGCTAGAGAAAGTGAATTTCACAAAATGGAAAAGAAATGTTAGCCAAGGGAGGTATTGCTTTTTTCTTCTGGATATAATCCATTATCTTGTAGCACTGCAAGAATTTGAATACTTCAAAAAACATATGTAATTGAATGAAACTCTACAAAATTCCTTTCTATAAAAGCCACAAGCATGTTTTGAATAAGAGTTGAATATTGTGATGTCTCTCTTGGATGTGGTTAATGTCTTCTGGAGACTTGCTGCTCTAGAACCCCTGTGACAAACAGCAGGATTTGTGCTGGGAAAGGAGTGTCATCCATTCCAAACTGCCTCAAGTTTTGGACTGGGATTTTTTTTTTTTAATTGTCTGTATTGTTTTATCTATTTTTTGCTGGCAAAGCCTAGGACTGTTGTAGGTTAAAAAAACTGGAAGGGAAGAGAAAGTAAATAAACCTTTGCTTTTTGATTTATTATGTTTCATTTCACAGCTGTTTCGGTACATTCTAGTTTGCTGTCTTTTAGGTAGTTGGAAAAACAAATTTGGAAATTAGGCAAATATGATTATAAAATGACAAACAACTGAGAAACCTAAAATCTGAGGAGCAGGTGAACTGCCTGAAACAACTTACTCTAGAGTATTTTTGGCTGAT